>JANVCK010284829.1:0-14589 GCA_026546655.1 Epizoanthus illoricatus
GTAAGACCATATGATTGAAATGCCTGCTCACACATTGCAGGACTATATTTGTCTCGGATCGCGCAATTTGGATCGCGAAAGCATTTAGTTATAGATTATAAAGAATTAAGTGGCCACGGACCGTGGTAGGAAAAGTTTCTTTGAGTTAAAGATTGAAGAATGTGTTTATAATGACTGTTGACCACGACTGCGCGGACTTGAGGTTTTGAATTTCATGGATTCAAAAATGATTTCTGTTATAATAACTGCGGACCATGGACCGATATTGCAGCAGTTTCATAGATTATAAATAAATGGCCACGTAGTTTATGGTTGAATTTCTTTTGAGGTGTTTAGTTTCACGGATTGAATAAATGAATTTGTTTTCAGGAGGTAGCAGGAGTTTTATAGATTACAAATGAGTGGCCACGGACCGCGGTAGCAAAACTTAGTTTGGGTTAATGATTGAAATGAATACCGAATTTGTTTCTAATGACTGCTGTCCACGGACTTGTGTTTTGAGGTTCATGGATTGAATATTGAATTCTATGGCTGCGGACTGCAGACTGCGGTAGCAGTAGTTTCATAGTTTATCAATAAGTGGCCTTGGAGTTAATGATTGAATTTGTTTTAAGAGGTTTTGAGTTTCATGGAGTGAATGACCGGTAAATGTATTTGTTTTATAACGACTCCGGACAACGGACTGCAGTAGCACAAGTTTCATAGATTACAAATAAGTGGCGGGGTATCTTAGAATCTAGCCACGATGCTTTGTGTTCAGGTCGATTTCTCCGACATAATCGTTGACCTTTGAGAAGTTAAATATGTTTAAGAATGTTCTACTTGTAACGCTTTCTTGTGAATAGTTGTGCTTATGTACTCAGTCGAATAACGAATTGAATCCTGTGAGGCGTGGAAATGTTTTGTTTTGGTGTTTCCATAACGATCCCGCGGATCTTGCGGGTTTTCATTGACGTAACTAAAACGAGGTGGAGTTTGACAATCAACGCATTGAACTTTTGATTGGCTCGCGGTTTTTCAGACACACTGGGCGCGAATATCAAAGACGTCTGCATCAATGATATTAAACAAAGCACTATCTAGACGCTTTTCTTTAGGATAACAATACTTAAAGAGCCCTTTAGTCTCACGCGGATTTGTCATGCATCTATACCCATCCATATCCATCCATATCTATCCATAACCATCCATACCTATCCCTACCCATCCATACCCTTCCCTATCCATTAATACCCATCCATATCCATCCCTAGTTATCCATATCCATCCATACTCATCCAACCATTTCCGTCCATACCCAACCACACCCATACCAAGCCCAACCCCCCCCCCACCCCCACCAACAAAATAAACCCAAACCACAAAAAAACCCCCCCCCCCCCCCCCCCCTCATCCACTAGTAACATCCGGGCAGGGAACATGAGTACATATATTCATATCTTTCTTCTTGCTCTGTGCACCTAATCAAAGTTAGGAAAGCGAACTTTAATTTGTTTAGACTATGAATAACCCCTCTCGTAGTCTACAATTTGTTTAGTTTCTGAGCATACATCCATTGATAACTGCAAAGACCTCCTACAAAATTACTCAACAATGTTCATATTTACACGTATCTTTATATCCTTTGGGATAAAAGATAGCGAGACAGCTGCGAACAGACAGCTGAGTACTAAAGTCGAGAGACGGAACACGAATGACAATGTGCGAAGCTTGTCCGGTTGTGTACATAAATTGTTCTCGCGTGCATGCGTGTGTACTCGTATGCGTGTTTTGTAATACGCCATCTTTATAAGTCATCTTGTCGACTAAGCCTGTATACTGTAGGCATATCAGTTTCGAATATAAGAAAGCTTGCATTGCGATAGCCATACATAGAACGAATATCTAACTTAATACTCACAACGGTTCACCACGATTCAAACGACATGTGTATAGAATGCCCTCATACCTTCTTTGTATTTTCCTGACAGAAGACTTCGTGAGGTCGGGATCACACACAGTTTATACATTCAATCTACAAGTTTTGCCGTCAACTAACAAAACACGTCCGCCTCTTTGTTTGCAAAGCAATTGAAATTGTCGATCGTCAGTCAACATATTGTCTGGGTAATGTCAACTAATCGAAGTATTTTCTACACTTTTTTCATGTCACATTTATTTAATAATAAAAAGAACGTCCTGTATTTTGGGTTAAGGAAAGTATTGACTCAAGCAAGTTTCGTTTTCATTTAAAACTAAGAGCGATCTGTTATAAGGTGGCACGGGGTACTATCATTGCAATAACGGTGATCCTCTGGGATCGGAGCGCTTGAGAGACAAGCCTGATTTGAGGCTGTTTACACGACGGTAATAACCAGAATCCTTGATGATAGCTGGCGATAACAATATACTTCAACTGCTACGTACGAGATCTACAGTCACTGAGTTAGTAGGAGGAGGGCAAGCATCCAAAATGGCTTTGTTTATATCCTGGTCCGATCACATCAGTCAGCGTTCAGCCTGGTCCTCAATTCTTAGCATTTTAGAAGGATATGTACAGTACAAGTCCCAAAACGTTGGTGTTTTCCAGATGTTGTGCAACCCAAAAATGGTTCTGCCAGCCGACTATACTATTAACTAATGAGGGAGGACACTGATTGCGAAATATTGATCAAATTCACTCTTTATACTCATGTAGTGTATGTCCATAATCCTCAAGTACCTGACAATTGAAGCGAATGTAACACAATACAAGCATCGAAAATAGCATTTTATTCATATTTGGACTAATGTCAACATGTTATTTTTTAGATCTTGTTCTGTATTGTATTGTATGTCAACTTTGATCGAAGTTTTGTTATTGGTTTCGGTGTAGAAGATCTTAGTATGAAACATAACATAGATATGCCTAAATTAGAATGCGACAACCCTTCCAAAACACTGATTTATGCAAAACAGAACATTTTTTAAAAATGGCTCTTGTAAATCATCAAATCAATTTACTAAATCTGATTAGCAAGTTACAATTTTATTCAATTTTCAAGAATGACTTAGACTCAGAGTGTCTTAATCATATAAAAAAAACTCCAAACATATAAAGTCTTTAACAGAATTTAGAAATGGAGATATTCACTGTAACCTGAAGGTTGTTGAAGATGAGATTCATTTCTCTGCTACTGCTCTTATATGAAGACCTTAGAAATAATTATTACAGCGAGATATATCACAAAAATATGCGCTTCATAATGCTGGATGATTTATAAATCAAAAATTATGTTCGTTTTTAATAGTATTGATCGGACATTAATTTGTTGATACACCGCTGCTTTTATATACAACGCAATGTTGGAAAGAAACGACGTTCCTTTTTGACGAACGGAATTATTTCTTTACTTTAATATTTAGTTATTTTATTATGGTAAGTACCATGCATATAAATGCGAATGCCTAGACGGAATTGAAGGACACACGTAGGACAAAGAAATTGATTTGCTTTTGGAGTACATCTGACAGTGTGCATGGTACGATTGTGTTTTTATTAAGAATCTTTTAAATGTCTATTGCAGTATTAGGATAAAGGAAGGTGAATGACTCTCCCCTCCCCGAACACTCCTGCTATGTGAAATATAATCTTCTGACTTCCGTTACAACCCTGCAGTGCCTGCCGTGCCTGGCACACAGTAACCAATATTTCGTCGGACGACAAATATTAAACTTGACTTGTCGGCTAGCGTGTAGCGAACTCTATGGCTTTTGGGAAGAGATCTTTAAAAGAATCCTCCGCTGTTTTAGCAAGTGGCGCCTAAAATGTTCATTGAACATAAATTAGTCCATGTGCATAGCAGAAAAGTGTAAATTGGGATTCTATGAGGGCTATTTGTCCATTTGAAATTCCCGCGCGCCGCCATCTTGAAATGTGACGTGTTTGAGTTGCAGTGCCAGGCCCCACTCTCGTTTATTATCAATGTATAAAAAGTACCGTTTTTGTAAACCCATCATGCACGAGTCGCACGGCTATAGTGTAGGGAGCTGCAACCTGACAAATTTGACTCCGTTTAAAATCAAGTCTCGCGACAAAAAAATTGGCTGATGTGTTGTCAGCTTTACACGAACACGCGAAGGGAGCACGCCAGCAGTATACGCTTTATTATTAGCGTTTGTTCGAGATCACGGGCGCCATATTGGATTGTTATTACTGGTGATGCAGTAATATTGATTGGTAGAAGACCCGACGTTTTGAGCGCTAAGGGCAAACTAGACACGAGGGGAAACATAATTTCTTCCTTGGGTTTTGAAGTCTAAATTCCTGAGCCACGGTTCATGAAGCAGCAGTAATTAGCACGAAGCATGCGCCCACTATTACAGTGAAATGACGAGTTTTTTGGGCATCTTTTTAAAGACAATTTTAAACTGACGCAATCGATCGTTACATATGGTCGAGTCTTGTATTGCATACTTTGTTTTTGATTGTATTATATACTCATTTACTTTCTGGGGCTTGACTGACTCAAATAAGACTATGTCCTGTCTCCTGTGCCTTTGCTTATCACTACTCTAAATTTTATCGTAAATTGTATTTAAGCAACGAGATATATAAAGTAAATACAGATACAGATATATACAGGTGCATCTCGCAGGGCTTTCCAGCTACCAGTTTACATGAAGTACAAGATTCCAGTAGTTGAGGGTCTTAGCCAGACCACTGAAAGCGGTTCACAGCAATTACTGTCAGGTAAGACGCCGAGTAGTGCCCTCAGTAAACAGACCACAACACCGGCATTAGCCTACTCCTATCGATAGAACGTCGAGAGACTAGACCAACGGCTTAACGTCCCTGTCCACGAACGGGAAAGTAAAGAAAAGTAACATTTAGCGAGGATTAATTTGAGAAAACTGAGGTGCTTCATGAGCAAGCGCAACAAGAAAAAGACATCTCGCAAAGTCGGGTGATATGGTTTTCAAGAAAATTTTCAAAATTGAGGTTGTAAAACGGCTTTCCCTACATTCTGAACTAGCATTTTACTCCGTTTTTTGTTACTCCCAGCTGAGTCTGTTGATCCGCCTATTTATTATTTACATAATTATACGAAATCTGACAGAGTGTACAGATACGGGCGAGGGTATATACTTTTAACGGAGGTTCAGAAGGGCATTTGACCAGAGATTTCTGAAAATTGTGATTTTAAAAACCGCCTTGTACAGTATTATGATTTTCTTAAAATGACAATTAACTAAATTTTTACAGATATAATCTCAAATAACTCTGAGGAAAAACACTTTTGAGGACATTACTTCGACTAACTTCTAAAAATGCAGGACATGAGGACAATAGTGCATTAAGAATCGTGAAATTAAAAATCGTGTTCGTGTCGGTCTTTGAGTTTTCAGGGTCTTTCCCCAGTTCGATCCTCCCTGGGTTCGGTTCGGCTGCGGGAGAGTTTTGATCTTGCATTAAAACATTAGTGGGATACATGTAGGTTGGTATGAACTGCTTCACCGTATAATCATTGTATCGATTGCCACTCTGAAACTTACATTTTATTTGAATTTGTTGCAACTGCAGTTGTGCATGCACATGCAAGAAACAGAGATTTATTTTCAATACAAATAAAGATATATGAAAAGCAGAAAACAAGCGCAAAGCAAACATTTACAAAGTTCTGATCAATTGAGTGAGCACAAAGTGTAAACGTTCTCACTGTAGATATTGAGATGGTAATCTGAACAAGGAAAACATTCTACAATGACTTTTGTTTTGGAGACTTATGACTGAAAACAACGAATCTGTAATTAGATATAAAATGACGGAACTATGGGAACTTTTGGAACGGATTACATTGTATATGTTGCCTCTTAATCCAAATTCAAAGATTACGTGATAATAAATTTCATTATCGCAGTTCTGTTTATTTTGATTTGCTTTCCTGGACTATCTTGGCAGAAAGCTTTTGTTAAAATAGTTACAGTCTTTGTTCAGTGTCAGTTGGACTTGCAGACAAAACATCGCAAAGTTTGGTTTGCATATACGGCACTCAAATTCCGCGCATGTTTTCATCACACCGATCGTGTTGAAAATCAAAAATTATCTGCAAAATTCTTTTTGCACCGTGTTTTCTTGGCTTAAAGATTGTACGAACAAATCCTATATGCTCATTGTTATCCTGGTCATGAACGATGAAAGAAGATTTATTTCAATTTCCAAATTCTCTATCGAAAACGACCAAACATTCAAATTCTATCCTACTAACTTCAAGACAGAATAATATTTTGAAGACAAAGCTCAGGCTCTCAGATTGATTTTCTGCAGTATTCCAGTCTTTTGATCTTGTTCAAATTGTTTTGTATTATAATTAGATAATCGAATAATCAGTTCGCGATTTTAGCAAATAAATGATATCATATATGAAATATGGACTGTCAGATTGTATACCAACGCCACGAATGAAACAAAGCATGCAATTGCGTTTTGGCTTTAGGTGTTCTGCATAATTATCAAAATAGACGTACATGAAAGTACGTGTGAAAACAAAAAAGAAAAACTGCTTCAGGTTAAAGTAAAAATTTAAAAACAAAATCACTGTCTATCGTTTTGTCATTTTATGAACAGCGAATACTGAAGCCAGCGAATTGCTTGAAAATTGACGAGATCAGAATTGGAAGTCATATATTTCTTACTTCGTTAATTAATTAACAGACCTTAACGCCTTTAAAAGGAAGTGTGAAGAGGTTTTCCATGTGCTGTACTCCGCCGAAGTCAGTTTGAATGTAGTTGGAAGTGGAAGCAATCATATATCAATGCATATCCATAGCCCGCGTGAAAAAACTCATGTATTCACAAATAATTCAGTTTAACGCCGTCAGATGTTATGGTAACCAAATAGCAAATCTGACGCAATTGGAAAGTTTGTCTAAGTGTAAGAATTGTTCACGTCATTTTGATTCTATTTTGAGAATTTCGTACCGTATGGACATTGAATCTCGAACATCAGTCATTCCCTTATCATTCTAACTAGCTGTAATTTACCCATTCTCATCTTTATTTCACATTTTATGGAAGCCTTCAAGGACGTCTGGTGTTCAAGACGTAGCTGTCTCGCTAACCTTTCGTCATTGTTTTCTGACCTTTCCTCGAATCGATTAAACGCTGTTTACAGTTCTGTAACTGCGAGTATATACAATCCACATCTAAATTTCTCGTACATCCAGTCGATTAGCCTTAAAAAGGATAAATTCGCATTGTGCTATATCTAGGCAATATTTGGTTTTATCTACAATATGTCTTCGACTGGTGCCATTTCAGCTAAACATGTTTACAGGCCCATGCGAGTATACACACAATCAATCTACAGCCCGTTTCTTGCCCGTCTGAAGCTCATTACAGAATATGTAAGGTTGTTATCTCTGTAATATTGCCCCAGCCGATGTACTGTTCATTGTATTTATTACACGTTCTACAACAAAGCTTAGCATGCCAAAGTTCTTCGATTTCATGTGTTGAATAACTCAACAAGCTCCAGTCATATAATTAACTTCGCATATAAATTCATAAAGCTGAAAGCATTTCACTGAGCAAATTTATTGCAGTGGTATACAAGATTACATTAATACATACCAACAGAAAGTCAAATCAGTATGACCAATAACCTATACTAACCTTGTAACGCCAACAAATTCATTCAGTCGCATTGCCCTGGTACAAGCAACAGTAACCCTCACTGCAACCCGGAGGAAAGTATCGTTCCCAGCGCGTCCAAACCAGTCAGAAGTAACTGTGTATTCTCGATGCTGAAATGAAACAGATGCTTTCACACTTGGACCAGTAACACGTTACATTCCCGCTGGGAACTGCCAGGCGGCCGCGAGGAGCTGGTACCAGGCGTGCGTCAGATACCACGCACAATCAGTCTTGACTACCATGTTTCGCACCTCAGCTGTTGGTTTTGTTACATCTTCAAATTTTCCCACGTTCTGTGGTATTTTTGTTCGATGTTTTGATTGGCTACTCCACTTACGTTTTGTTATCCTAAATGTCAATCGTGCTTAAAAACACGTACAGCGCGAAATATATTTAGATTCACTCCCAGTTCTCTCGCACTTTAACCACCTACAAATGCGATGACCTGGAGCAGACAAGTCCACGCATGGTTCCATATGTTCCAAAATTAATCATTTGTTTGAAAACTAACTCAGGAAGAGCTTCATTATTTGAAATGTACTCAATTTTAGAAACAGTTATTTAAAATT
Organism: Epizoanthus illoricatus; assembly: GCA_026546655.1. Classification (NCBI taxonomy): domain Eukaryota; kingdom Metazoa; phylum Cnidaria; class Anthozoa; order Zoantharia; family Epizoanthidae; genus Epizoanthus; species Epizoanthus illoricatus. Next base: position 8,224 of record JANVCK010284829.1, read on the forward strand.
TATTAATTTATCGTATTTTTTAAAAACATCGGTTCAGCAAAGAATTGCTTATTTTTGTAACGAACTTTGCAAAAAGTTACTTTCTTATATATTAAAATACAAATTTATAGAAGTTCAAGGCAAAGAAAACGATATCGATGACATCTATTTATCAATACTTCCATTTTAATTAGAATGCAAGAGAATCGTCAGAATTTGAAGGCCGGATCAAACGAGCAAGAGAGTTGATGAGAGCTGATGAGAGTTCAAACTCTCGCTCTTGTTTGACCGATATCTCATGCACTCTCATCGACTCTCATGCGCTCTCATCAATTCTCGTGTGTTCTGATCGAGTTTGAACATGTTTCAAATTTTGATGAGAGTTGATGCTAGTTTCTGTTTGTTTGATTTGCGGATCTTGTCAACTCTCATCGACTTTCATCCTCGTTTGACTGCGCGTATAAGAGTTCACCAAACTCTCGTCCAACTCTCATCATTCGACTCTCATGCAACTCTCATTCTCGCTTGATCAGGCATTAAGAAAGAAAAGCTATCTCTGATATTGGGATCAGCATAGAAGCGACGTGATTGGTCCATTTACCACACGTGATATTGAACTGCAGCATAAAAGCGTTGTGCTGTCGCGTGCATGTGCAATGACGAAGGGTGTCGATATTGAAAGCAGTAACTTCAACAAGTGAAAGCTAGTGAAACTCGAACAAGAACTCTCGAAAGGGGCGACGGTCATGGCTTTTAGCTGTTGAAAAAGGGAACACAGTGCATGAAGGTTGCAAAGTCGAACCAGACTAGCAAAGTGGTGAATAAAGTGTATAAATATTCAAACAGAAGAATTTAACTAACAACAGCACATAAGTTACACCGATAAGATCTTGAGCGCTTGTATGTCTTGCTTCACAAAAGGTTTCAGTCGCTTGGGAATGACCAGCAATCAAGATACAGCAGAACACAATAGCGTGCTGTCAAAACAGAGGCTTCTTTGGCGTTTTAATGTCCTCTTCACTTGAGCAGTTGCTGTTTTCCTCTAAATGAAGAATAATATCTAAGCACGAACTTCCAGTGCCGGCTATTAACACAAAGCAAAATAAAATTGTAAGAAATAAAACAAAGTGGAAAAAGTCAAGAAACCGCGACAAACCGTACGATATCTCAATCCGTCCGCCAGCCGACTAAGTACACTGCGTACAAAGGTCCTGGGTACGAGTTACTTAAAATAACATCGGTTCTAAAAATAGATCTCAAATCATTATCATAATTAGGATATATAATTATTCTTTGCTTGTACTTAGTATAGAATGAGTGAAGGGTGGACATCTTTCCTGTTCACCTTGAGGTTTATTTTCCTCAGTTTCTTTTTTACTTGAGCCTCATTTGCAGATGTCAGCTTCAAACTTTGTTCTTATACATCGGATACCTGAAAACTGCAGCATCAGCAAAAGTTATTTAAAATGTTTGTTTGCATTCCGTTTCTGTTTGTACATAAGGAAGTAAGAACGAGGCCAAAGACATCCCACAAATAAAAACAGTGCCTAACTTCAACTTCACTTTTAATTTCCCAATCCGTCTGTACCCTGGGCCCGGCGAGAGCTAACCTCTGGCACCCAGGGTAATCCGTCTGACAAAAGTTTGAAGATTGAGATAATTACATGTGAACTTTTGCTGTTGAATGAGTTGCATGAGCACTTCTGTGCAAGGCAACTTTGTGCCTATTATAAATTATAAAGTCTAGTTAGGGGCCGACCATTTGAATTTCTGTGTGAATTCGGGGGGGTGGAAGAATTTCGAAAAATAAAGATTGTACGAGCCGGAAAGACAACAAACAATTTGTTATAGTTAAAAGAAAAAGAGAAAGAAAGAGAGGAAAATGCAAAAATAAGCTAAATTGCAGCCAAAAATTGGACGAAAATAAAATTGCAACGAGCACATATGACATAACAGGTCCCAAACAGTCGCAAACACTGAATACGCCGAGCAGCTTCGATCTCTTTGCGACTGTTTGCCACGTGTTACCTTACGTCGTACATAAAAACTGGGCTTGGAGTGTTTTTAAACTTCAGTAAACTTATTTCATTTATTTAAATTAGCCTATCAGTGTTTAGCCATGTTATTATCTAATATTGTAACCAATTGTTTCCATTTTCACTTAGCTTCCCTAGCCCCTGATGAAGGTTCGTTTTGCCGACCCGAAATATTGGGCAAAATAAAAAACACCTTTCAAGCCGTCCGATCAGCCTTGCATTTCTCAAGTTTTGTATTCAAGTCTACTGCTGATCCTGATCTTCACAAGATCCAGGAACTGCTCCTGTTTGTCAAGTGGTCCCTGCACTTCTAGACGTCACTTAGGGTAACCCAGACCTGTTTTCCATTATTCTGTGTGATCAAATTTAGCAAATGGCTTACTCATGTCTCCTGACAGTTTACTAACAGCTCGTTGTTGGTGTTGGCAGAATACCTCTTCAACATATCAACAGCTGCATTCATATTGTAATTGTGGTTTCCATGGCAACCCTACAGGGCCTCAAATGTACCCTGTCTTTAACATTCAAGTGTATTTTACACAAAAATAAGTTGGTGAAACCCATTTTTCAGACATTTATGGTGGTGCCAAACTTTGGTGACATAGCTTTTTGGAAATTTCTCAAAAGTTTCTCCTTCGTATGCCAATAAAAGGCAATAAAAAATGGAATTCACCGACTCATTTTTATGTACAATACACTTGAATGTTAAAACCAGGATACATTTGAGGTCCTGTAGGTTGCCATGGAAACCACAATTACAATATGAATGCAACTGTTGATACATTGAAGGGTTATTCTACTAACACCAACATTTGACCGTTAGTAAACTGTCAGGATACACAAGCAAACTATTTGTTAAATTAAATGGCACAGAAAAATGGAAAACAGGTCCGAGCCACCTCAATTAGGGGAACAAAAGGAACACAAGGCAAAGGTCTCGTTACCAGTAAATGTATAAGCACACTATTTCTCGAGAATCTTTCGAGGCGCAGCATTGGTGGCACAAACCAACTTATGAATGGCTTTATAAGAGCGAATGTATGCGGAAATAAAAACAACTTAAATTTGAGGCATAAAGTGACATTTCACGAAAATATATTCTTTTGTGTTGTGTATTATTGTATTCGTGGTTTCAGTGAGCGATGATGTAGCTTAACTTAAGTATACGTTACTACCCGCCACGAACAGCTTCAGCTAACTGCGGGTAGTGACTATTGTACCTATATTAATTTGAAATCAAACTTCTTGTTGTTGTTGTTGTTGTTGTTGTTGTTGTTGTTGTTGTTGTTGTAGCATAATTGGCTCCGGAAGTGAGAAATGTATTATCTCCCCGATTTATTACAGATATTTCTCATAAACATTTAATTTATTTTTCTACACATTTGTTTTTCTAAAGTGACCAGCGGTTGGCTACTGTGTATTGATGTATTCAGAGCTAGAGGTCAAGCTGCAGGGAAGGCACTTTAAAAACTCGCCCCTCGCCTTCCGATTGTCACGTCCGCTGACCACACCCAGCAAACACAAGCTGAAGGGGAAGCTAATCGAGTTCAAATTCAGTCAAACTCAGTACGACATCATCTGCATTTGCCGAAAACGCTCGAGGAAGCAAAGAGGTTCGTTTCGCAGCAATCAACGTCTAAACATTCTATATACTTGCTTGGATTAACACATGATCGAAACAATCTAAAAAACTCTCAAGGCAAGTATTTTACATTTGACATTATTCGTTTATTGAGCTTGTAGCTAGGTGCAAAAACCACCCCTAGCAATTCGTTCAGTCAGTAGATTGGTAATTAATGAACAGCTATACTCAAACGTTGTGCTCGTGTCATAACTATTAGACGAGTAGAATCCAACATCGCAACTAGGGTTAATGGAATCTGAACAAGAGAATCTACTTTCTACCTTTTATCCACTGATGCAAGATTAAAGGACCTCTCAGCTAGGTTGTTAGTACTTGTAAAATTAAATAGTTTTAGGTCTGGCGTTACTGCCGTGTGAACCTAGAGCAAGATAAGCTAGGGTAAACCATTGTGAACGTGCGAAAACACCAGAGAAATTCGTAGTGAAGATCCGATGGCAAAGGAAGTATCACAGCATATGTGTATCTGTATTTTACGTCGTGTTTAGAATGAATTTCAAGAATGAAACTTTCCTAAATGTATAGCTGCAATCATTGGAAGCATTTATAATCAATTTAATTAGTATAAAGCAATGCGGAAGTGAAGATTTCGGTTTTTAAAATAAGATTCCAGATGCGTCGCATTTAATATGACACCTAAATCTGCTCTCTCTGAATCTGATTTTGTATAAACACGTTTGCTGTTTGATGTCAATCGATTATTTTGACTGTGTATTTTCACATAACGCAGTTATCTTGCTCTCATATAATAATATTTAAACTAAACTGGTAGCTATTGTCCATTTTAAAGGTTGTTGTCCGTATACGACTGACGTAACACGTCACAAGCAGTCGCAAACAGTAGCAAACTATACGTTATAAACAGTCCAGAAAGTGTGCTTGTTCGTACGCGGAAGTTATAAATTCTGAGGTATCGCCTCGAGGGTTTCGCTAGAATATTGTTTAATACAGCAAAGATTATAAACACTATTAGTTCTATTACAATAAGTGGAGACGAATAACGAACAACTTTAGTAGGACATCATCATCAGTTACAACCTACGCTGTTAACAGACGCGAGATCATTACTTGCACCACAACACAAATATTTTAGGGGTATAGCATTACTTGATCCCTGATCGCTTCATGTTTGCTTATCCAAGACCTCCCATGCCGTGCAAGTCTTATCGTGAACATTCCAGTTATTTATAACGTGGGTGTTTGCTAGAATAGCGAGTGAACAGAAGCTCCCATATCAGACTTGTCTAGATGGAAGTCTATTGCAAACTATATTATTTGCGTTTAACCGACAGCAGTGAATTACGATGCATATATCGTATGTGAAGTTTATATACAGCTGTTTGCGAAAATTTCGCATCATCAAATATATAAGGAAATACATATATGAAAACCGAAATAAGCATGTCAATGAAGGAGCACAATGCCAAATCTCACAAAAATAAACGTCTAAAGTATGTACTCACTAGAAATATACTGATCGAATTTAAGGTTTACACGTGTTCGCTATTATGTTCGATATGTGTATATATTTATATATTTGGTGATGGAAAATTTTTCGCAAACAGCTTTACATTATTTATATGTCGGACTGAAATCCTTTCTCAGAACGCAAGTACATACATTCGTACGTGACCTATTTTATTTTCTAACAGGTTTCTTACTTTAAGGTTAATAATCACCAAAGTTATTTATATCACTAATCTGGAAGAGAGCCATAAATACTGCGAGGGACTTTTCAGTCCGCTATTAGCACTGATACGAGGAAGATAAAAAAGCAGAAGATATCCTAAAAACGAAATCGAAACATTATTCCGCTTGATTCCATGTAGAAATTTGAGTTAGGACTAGTAAAGTTTCAAATTGACCAGCTCAGTTAAGCTCGGTATAAAAGCGTTCACAATAGTTTAGTTTTGTGACTGATATTTATGTTAGTTCCTGGTTTGTTGCTATTTTTAACTGAATTGTAAACAGCTTCTAGTTCCTACGTGATGTTATTCAAATACCTTATTGATTTATATTGTATTTTAGGCTGTTGTTTATTCAGCTTTGATGAAGTAAAACCAAGGGTATCTGTAGCCCGCAGGTCACCTTATGTACCAAAATAATTTATATTTTTCAAAAGCCTGGTTTCCATATAATCGCTAGGATTGCCAGGATTGCTGAAAATAGTGCAGCGATCCCAACGATCATATGGAAACTATGCCAGCACGTTTTTGTAGCGATCCAGACGAGATCAGTAGACTTTAGTGGGATCACTACGATTGTTCACGATCGCGCTGTGAACGCTGAAGAGCCGGTTATCTTATCCTAATATTCCAAAATATTTCGGTGGGAAGATGTGAGTACACTAAAACGTAGTTTCCATATCCCATATGATCACTGCATGATTGCTAGGGTCGCTAGAATCGCCAAGATTGCTGAAACAATATTCTGCGATCCTAGCGAATTTATGGAAACGCTCTTCAGCGATCATGAACGATCCCAGCGATCGTAGCGATCGGATCACTTGGATCGCTAAAAAAACGTACGTGCTGGCGTGGTTTCCATATCATCGCTGGGATCACTAGGATTGCTGCATGTTGTCAGTGATCCTGACGATCCTTGCGATCCCAGCGATTTTATGGAAACCAGGCTTTACAAGATGTCGTCTCATTGCTTGTTATTAGAACAGTTGTCCAGCTCCTAGACTTGAAAATTGTTACCTTTACA
>JANVCK010285051.1:0-14577 GCA_026546655.1 Epizoanthus illoricatus
ATGTTATTTATTTAATTTTCAGTTGTGTTTTATCGTTGTTATTCATTATCTGGCCTCTAATTATTCCATATTTTCCCTCCGATCTCACTATTCATTATCCCGCTCTGGAAACTACTTCCCAGTTACGTTGCCTAGTAGCCAATCAACTTGCAAAGATCGCTACGAACTTCCGAATATATGTTGGCATTGCAATACTATGCATCGCTCTCATACCAAGGATTACCCAGCACTGTTTGAGACAATATTCCCTTAGTAATAAAATTCGATAACTTTTTTATGACCCAATTTCATTTTCCATGATTCTGAATACAAAAATAATGTAATTATACGAACCATATCAACCACATTTGTCTTTCTACAGACAACTGCAGCAGCTTGGTTAACACTGTATTCAAAAAGGCTGAAACATAACTGAATCGTTCATCAATTTGAACAACAATCTGAAATTCCACATGCAACTTCTTCATGATCTAAAGTAATTTTGTTTTCCTAAGTTCAATGCTTTTTAATGACCGTGTGACTCCTGCATGTGTGTTGACATGACGTACACGACAGCCGATCTTGAAGTCAACACATAGTACATTCTATGGCGTGACAATTGTATGGTATTGTCAAAAATAGCGAATAACATAAGTCGCCGCCGTGTTGGCAATCACTTTACTCATTTCTGCAAAACGAAGAGAAGAAAAAGAGAAAGAAATGATAAACAAAGGGGCATATCATCAACTCCTCAAAGACACGAAAACAGGGAACGTAACATTGCTAATCGGAAGTATCTCAAAATGGATACGCCAGCTTCTGTTGTCAGTTTCTATTCTGTCAGTTGCAACAGCTTGGCCCGCATTTTCATTTTGAGCTGCTGACTAACGTTCACCGGGTTTTTTAGCCATCTTCACTGGAAAACTCATGCAAGCCCCAATGTTGCGATTGGCATAGGATTTTGAAATGTTTCAAATCCTGCGATAAATCATATGTTGCACGTGTCGGACTCATAGCAGTCGTAAGGGCATTTACACATGTAAATTATTATTAAATTATGTGGTTATTGTGTCCCCGATTAGTAGACCACTTGCGGCCCGCTAGAAGATTAGACACTGTAACATTTCAAGTTACTGATTGATTGACTACACGATACTATTTTGTGTTGTGTACGTCAAGACACATGCAACAATCATATTATTTTATAAATCGGCCTCGAGGTCCTTTCCACTATTCCACTATTCCACTGTTCCATATTTTAGGATCACTTTCCTTTCTTTGCCACCATCACCATTCATAGTATCTGTGACTATATACCCTTCTCACAGTGAGCCTGCCAGTCTACCACGGTTTACCTTGATTACAGTGTAATTACAGTTTTGTATGTACCTTATTTTTCAGGGCTGGGTGTTCAATGTTTTGCCTTGGTTAGTTTATTTTCCACTTGCCTTAATGTGTGGACGGGTGGCAGATTTTATGATAAGAACAGGTTGGTATTCAATCTCTATTGTGTTACATAATGGATATAGTTAAAATGTTGGTAATATTGTGATAAAATTTATAAAAGTACAAGAGTTTTCGACCTTGTGGTCATCTTCACCTGAAGATGACCACAAGTTCGAAAACGTTTGTACTTTTAAAAATTTTATCACAATATTACCAACATTTTAACTAACTTTTATCGGCGAAAGATGTCTATATATAATGGATATAATCCTCTCTAAAGTCTGATTTTAACGTCTGATTTCACGTGCCGAATCTAATGCTAATGAGCTGGGACAATACGTTTAGTTCATTAGCGTTAGATTCGGCACATGTGAAATGCCACGTTTAAAACGGGCCTTAGCCCCGTGGTTCCTCAGTGGAGCATAGTGCATCCACGAAACGACGCTATTCAGGGTTGTCCAGGGCGAAGCGTATGATCGTTGCCTAGTCATTTCCCCGTTTTGGCACACTTCTTGCTCGGTTAATCTTCTCCAGTATGTGTTTACTGTTTTGCCCTGTGGGTTCCAGAATAACACTTGTCTTGTAACACAGTCATGAGGCTTCCTGAGCGTATGCCCGATCCACCTTCATTTCCTTCTGCGTACCCGCAGAAACACTATCCTTTCCTATTCAGTTATCTTCTAAAGGTCTCAATATATTACAGTCAAATGCAGTCCACTTTTCACAAGGTTGCGAACGTGGTTGGGAATTAAGTTGGGAAATAGCGTGCGAAGTTACGTTGCCAATCGACTTGCAAAAAATGTGAAATATCATATGCCATGGATTTCTTGAAGCAAAGTTAAGCTCTCCACTGAACAGTCACTCAGTATCTGATACGTTCCGAGTCCCTTTTGGATCAGAGAAAGAGAAATCGAAATATTTTCTTTAGCGTTGGTTCTCGTGTAGGCAGAACTGGAGTAATCCTTTTTCCACAGAAATTAAACTAAAGTTACTACTTTTTCTGTCCACAGAATTCTCCGTAACCTTCGTTCGAAAGCTATTTCAAGTAAGTCATTTAGTGATTGTTTACATTTGCAATTTTGTATTTTATCTTGGTACAGTGGACACTGTGTAGACACAGTCTTTTGTAGTGGAGTGCTGCTTCTATTGTTACGATTGCTATTACTACTCCTCCTCCTCCTACTTGTCACGTGATACCATACAACCACACAGTTTGAAAGGGCCAATCACAATCTAAGGATTTTAAAATTGCACAGGTACACACACACAGGATGAAAATCATTACTAACGCTGTAGTTTTGTTTTATGGTATTCCGTAAGAAGACCATGTGCACTTTATTTTCCCTCTGCAATCTAGCTGTTACTCGTGTTTTAACGTTAATTAAAATTACTTTTACAAAGGTATCTGCAATGTGTATCCCGGCAATTTGTATGCTACTTGTAGTTGGGACCAGGAACTTCAACTCTGCGATATTTCTGATGACAATGGCAATTGGGGCCACGGCCCTAGGGAATTGCGGGAGTGGTATGCTTCCAATGGACTTAGCACCACAATTTGCTGGATCAGTGTACGGTATGTGATATTACTTTTCATAGTTTTCAAACTTAAGACGTTTGAAACGCCAAATCGGCATTTTTGCTTTCCAAAGCTCGTTCCTGTTAGTGGGTTGTTTGCAAGGTATAGCTCCGTTTTCAGTAAATCAGTATTGGGTGATAACACGTTGTAGGTTAAATCAGAATTACATTTAATGACCTGCTAACTACAGAAAAACATTACATACTAATAAAATTAGTGTTTTGTGTCGTCAGTTTGTATTTTAAATTTGCTTTTTGTGCTTTTCCGTTGCTATAACTGGAAGATGACCATTGTGTTATAACTTCAGTCTCATTCCATCACATCTCAACTAGTCACTCTTGTCACACTCCTGGTCGTCTTTCTATTCATGTTGTCATGTCTCCGTCAGGGGGGAGGTCGTGGGGTGCGAACAAGCCCCCCTTTCATTCCCAAATCGAATACAAAGTCTCTTATATTTAGAATTAGAATTTATCGGACCCTGAAGATTGGCCAACTTGAACCCCCTTTCAAAAATCCTGACGTCGCTCCTGTCCGTTTAGTAGCTTCTCTTCCATTTCGCTACCTTTCTTGCCTAGGCAATGTAATTTGGTTCACTCCAGTTTTGTCTAAAAGTTGACGTGGTATGCTTGTCGCTGTGAGGGTGGAGTCTTTTATCTGATGTTTCAAGCGCTTTGTATATCCTTTCGTCGGAGCCGTTTGATCAGATGGAAGGCTAGTTCCTCGAAACATCAGCTCAAACTTTCGCCCTCACTGCGAAAAACATAACATATAAACTTTTAGCCAATCAGTCTCAGTATTTTGGTGAATAGCTACTCGTCAACGTAGAAAATCCTAGTATATTTAGAAACCAGTTTTCCAGAGTCAAGTCTAGTCTAAAGTTATGAGACTAGTCTTCTCTAGTCCAGTCCAGGCTGTCTGTAGTCTAGTCTAGTCTAATCTAGTCCAGTCTAGGCTGTCTATAGTCTAGTCTAATCTAGTCCATTATCTCCTTTAATCTAAGGTATCATGAATGGTTCCGGTGTAACAGCAGGTACGTTAGACGTATCTAGTGAAAATGCAGTAACATTGTAACCAGACTGTCTTGTGTAACATCGGATTCTCAGTCTTTCTGAAGACGGGCTTGTATGAACGAGATTGGTATCAGTATTGGTGATGATAACGGGTGGGGAGGGAGAAATAGCGTGCTTTCTCACTCTATCCCAATAAATTGGCGGTTGAAGTTAATAAACAATCCTGGGAAACTGGTAGCAAATTTTGGCAGTACAAATTATCCCGAATACAAAATCCTCTGACTACTAGTACGAAAAAAAGAAACAGCCAATTACCACATTTCCTTTATTAAGCCCCCTGGTGCTTATTAAATTTTACCTTTGGAGGGGGGCTTATTAGAGAGAGGGGGCTTAATAAAGTGTGGATCATGCAGTCTTTACAAGAAAAATAATGCTGTTTGTCATTTATTTCCAATACAATATTGCTTTTTGGCAAACATCCTTTCACACACATAACGCGGTCGTAACTGGCACCAACGTTACAGCTCAAAAATTCCCGAGTGTTAATTCATTTTCTGTAACATGCCTGCCTACTTCTTTGAATAGATTTTTATTATTTCATTGAATTTTAGGTCGTTTGGAGGGGAGGGGGCAAAATAGAGGGAGTTCAGTTTAAGGTTTCATTTTTACATGTCGATATCTTTCTAAAGTGATTACTTTTCTCTTGCAGGGATTGTCACTGTCTGGCTAACAGGACACATTTTGCAAATGACAAAAAGTTGGACAACGGTTTTCAGATTGAATGCGCTTGTCACATTTCTTGGGAGTTTTGTATTTCTAATTTTTGGGAACGCCCGAAAAATTTTATAGCCAAACATAATTTGTAAATGAACGATGTTGTTTTGTTTTGTTTTGTTTATTTTTTACTGAAGCAAACATCAGTTAATATATTAATATTAATATAAATGATAATGATATAACAAGTAGTGTTTGCGATATCCGATTCGTTTGGTTGTGTTTCGTAATTCAATTATGGAGTTAAATTTTATTCACAGACGGATTTGACAATACTACACTTACCGTCCTCAAATATATGTATTTATTGTAACAGCAGATTCAGTTAAGGGGGCTGTCTGGTATAATAATGAGAAGTGAAGAGGTTTCTTTGAGGAATTTTTTTAAAAAAATCAAACTGTGTGGACTGAGAACCCAAGAGCACACTCCCCGAATATCGGACGAGTTGGTGCTCGTCCATTTAATATTAACGCCACAAATTAATAATTAATTTACACAAGAACGAAGTACCTAACAAGCTCTACAGTCTGCCAATAAATGAAGTATTCGTTCAGTTACTCGAACATTTTTTTATTATCCGCATCATCGCTGTTTTTTATGGTTGCCACCCATCAGGTTAAACAAAATTCCCTGATTTTTTCTTGACCACAAAATAATTTTCACAGACCGTGCATGATGCGATTGCATGGATAACTTTTGAGTGCCTAACTGCGGCGCGAACTTCTGGGAATTCCCCTTATTTTTTTTCAAAATTTGGCTGTCTAAATCGCGATTTGGCAACCAAAATTTAAAATTCCCTGACTTTCCCCCGACTTTGACGAGGAATTTAAAATTTCCCCGACTTGATCTAACTACCCTGACTTTTTCCAGACCTATGGCAACCCAGTTGTTCTCCTCGGACTGAATCTTCTAGGAATAAACTTGGCCGATGTTAGGAAGGTTATTATTCTCGGGCTTACGTAACTGGGTTTCTGAGGAATGTTTCAATAATACTTTATAAGCCCCGGATTACGTATTCCTAGATAAAGAAATCTCATTTGAAATTTGGCCTAACCCAGGGTTAAAGTAAAACCACTTTCGAGCAACTAGGCCCAGGATGGTTGAATTTATAAACTATTAAAATTAGTGTTTTGCTGTGGAGTATTATTATACCTTATAAATACACAAATTATTAACCGTCATTTGCTTGCTGGGACAATTGCAACTGCAGGTAGAATTCGGCTGTGTTTTCTCTATCTTTCACTGATTGATCGTTTTGTATTATTGATGGGCTGGCTCTCGAGCAGTATGTAGTCTGCACACAATACATTTATGCTGCTGCCGCTCACAAAGACAGTAGAGAAAGCAGTTTTGACTTGTAATGAACTTGTGATTATTGCTGGAAGCAAAACGTTCGAGTTCGATCTGATCCGACTGGTGTGTAAACTGCTATCTCGGTGTGTTCACTTCTGCAGTAATTACTATCATAGACCGTGAACGCGGTTTCCACAGATACAAAGTAGAGTCAGTATACATGCCAGTAGATCGAAGTTGGCTTTTTTTACTTTTTGCAATATTCAGTCCAACCAAAACTGTTATTGGTTCAGACTTTTTTACGAACTGTTCCGGAGTGGAACTTGTTGCCGCCATCTGTACGTAACTCACCTTCTTTAATAATAATAATAATAATAAGACGTTTTCAGTCGGGACTGCTGAACGCTTTGTCGGGTTTGGCTGGCCCGACCGGTCAGTTCTCAGATGGAACACGACAACTATCGGAACTGGTTCTGGCCAGACTGGCCCTGCTCATGGATTAGAGCCGCTCAGTTCTACCGTTCCGGACGGCCAGGGCGCGGGAATTTGGTGAGTTTTGGCGGGAAAAATGCTCACACGCACCTTGACCTTTCCATCAACAATGGCCAGAACCAGTTCTCGCGCACCGATCAGATCCGACTAATGGCGAGCACTCTGAGTCTGTATGTTCACACTTTACATTGACGCCAGCCATTATTGCGACGAAACTGACTGCTGGCCGCATCTTGCGCTGTAAATGCCGTTATTTGGAGTTTGCGCAGTAAGGAAAAAGTAGCCAAAAAGAGATTACCGCGCGAATTTGAGGTTTCTTGTCTCCATCTCGTTTTGACTTCGAATCATAATACATGCAAAACTCTACTTTTTACAACACATCATGATATTCTCGCTTTCTGATTGGTTGAAAACCATTGTTAGTAAGCCTACATACCACGATAAACACGCGCCACCACTGCAGGTCAAGGTCACCAGTGCATGCGCGTTTCTTGTTGTGAAAAAGAGATTTACGATGGGTTTCCGTGGTATGTACTCTTATAGATCACTTTTTCCCGCCATACCATGGTCAAAATTTGTTGCGGATTCACCAGGCGCCAACATTTTGACCATTCGATGAGTACATACCACGGAAAGCTATCGTAAATTTGTTAAATAAATAAAAATGTCAAAACGCTCTATTCAACCGCGTTCTCAGTCTCTTTCCAATACTGAGTTCACTTCTCAATACGTGGGTAAAACTATTAGTTATAAGAGTCCCTTTCAAAACTAAATGAGACGTGGACAAATTCAAATGACGTTTTGACACCCTCCCCGTCCCACAAAGAAAAAGAAAGATTCTAATTGCGACTTTTAATCTTAAAAACTGGGTTTACAAAAGCTCGGATTGATTTAGTCGGTGTGTCAGCTACAATCACGCACCCCTCCCCCACCATAAAATGATTGCCTCCTCCCGAATACCACTGTTCAACCAGTGACTCCTGAACCTCGGAATGGGGGGGGGAGGGTGTCTACTCATCATGGTCCATATGAGGATGCTTGCCATCAGTGACATAAACGAGGTGAGGGTGCACGATTCTAAACCTCGGAATGGGGGGGAGGGTGTCTACTCACCATGGTCCATATGAGGATGCCTGCCATCAGTGACATAAACGAGGTGAGGGGGAGGGTGTCTACTCACCATGGTCCATATGAGGATGCTTGCCATCAGTGATATAAACGAGGTGAGGGTGCACGGTTCTAAACCTCGGGATGGAGGGGAGGGTGTATACTCACCATGGCCCATATGAGGATGCCTACCATCAGTGACATAAACGAGGTGAGGGTGCACGGTTCTAAACCTCGGGATGGGAGGGGAGGGTGTATACTCACCATGGTCCATATGAGGATACCTGCCATCAGTGAAACAAACAAGGTGAGAGTGCACGATTCTAAACCTCGGGATGGGATGAAAGGGGAGGGTGTCTACTCACCATGGTCGGCCATATGAGGATACCTGCTGTCATTGACATCATCAGGCACAATCCGATGAGAGGGAGATATGTTCTCAGCGATGAGTTAAGTATAGTCTGGTGACTTTGTTCCTCACTGTCAGTATTCACAACAAACACGACCCCAGGGGACTCCACCAGGGGAATATACCAGAAATACGTTCTGTATGTTGCTTGATCCTTCCAGCCATAGATGGGGAAACTTAGGTCCGTGTCGTTGCCGATCATAGACTTGACTTCTTTGTTGTCTTTCTTTTGGTACTTTTCTACAACTCCTGAAATTTTATTGAAGTTGCACCCAAAATTAGAAAGGTCGTCAGAAAACTATAACTAACGGCATTTAAAATAACTGATTGAAAATCAATCAAACTCAATTTTGTCTTGACGTCTAGTGAAGTTTAGGAGATAAATGTTGCCTAATTAATCTAATAATTTAATCAGTCAAGTTTTTATTGACTTGAGTTATCATCCCTCATACTAATAAAAACCTGACTTTGTTGTTATTTCTGTATTGGGGTGCATTTTCCTGGGAAATAAATTTATTCAAAAGATGACGAATAACAGATATTGCGATGTGATCGTGATGCTGCAGGCAAGTCGAATAATTTGTTTATGATTTGTTTATTGAGATTATGTTGAAACAACAGGATTCATTTCGCCAAGAATATACATACACGGTTACTTGACTGTTTAGGGCCGATCATTTGGTTTAGGGGAGAGGGAGAGAAAGAATTTGGAAAAAACATTGCACAAGCCGAAAAGACAAAATAATTTGCACAACACAATGTTATAAAGAAAAGATAAAAGAGGAAGACGAGCGAAAAAACATTGTAGCCCAAGTTTGTATAAGAAAACAAAATTGCAACAAAGTCATTTTTCCACTCCCCCTACGATATTTTAGTTAATATTTAAACATCAGGGCCGTACACAGGATTGACTATGGGGAGGTGCGGTCCGGGGGCATGTCCCCCCGAGTTTTTTAAATTTAGGTTGTCTGAAACTGCATTTCTTGCGTTTCGAAAACGACTCAAAGGAAAAGTAGAGCGTCTGATATCTACACGATGAGGACAGTTGATTGTGATTTTTAACACCTTTCGAGATATAAAGAAAGAAAGCGGGTCTGACACTGAAAGTGTAAAATGAAGGCAGTGCAAGGAATCGATTGTGATGCTTGACCTGAATGACTGAAAAGAAAAATGTAGGTTAGAAGCATCTTGAACGGTAAAATGGGAGCCACAGTACTTTGTTCTATAAACTATGCGATGGAACGAACGAACACAAAATCATCAGGATATCATTATATTTTACGTTTTTTTAGTGATATGGCGGCCCCATGGCCGATGGGAAGGTGCGTACGCACCCATCGCACCCCACCCCCCTCGTTACAGGCCTGAACATGCAACCACAACAACTGCATTTTACATTACAATTTAACAGACAACCATATGTTGCTGAAATTAAACACAAATCAGTAACTGATCATCAATAGGAATATCTAAAATGTGTGCAATTCTGCAATTGGTTTTGGTTCTATTTTTGGCGCTTTGATGGACATGCCAGCTTAACGATTGAAGTCTCCTGCTACTTATTAATGGGGAATTAAAAAATGTTTTTCTGTGACTAGTTGAAAGCAAAACCCCAAGATTTAAAATAGTTTATTTTGATACAAAAATAACTCGCTCATCGACCGCTCGCACGAACCACCAGCCTTGCCAAGAAGCCTCGATTATATTTATGTTGCAGTAAACTTTATTTGAAGAAAATAAATGCGTTTTCTGAGTGCATTCGAAGCAAATAAAATTATATAAGCATATCAGCTGTAAAACTTTGCGATACTGATAGACAAAGCTATATGTTAAAATTTGAGACCGAATATCTAGGTGTGGCACTTTGTGCTTAAAATGTGGCACTTTAAATGTAGCTTACAACCAAATTTTTCCGTTTCATTGCAAAAGCAACAAAACGCAAAACTTTTACTATGAGCAAGAGAAGATAATTTTAAGTTATATTTCGTTAGTTTTACTCTAAGGGTAATGGTTACAAGAACACTCTGACAGTATATAGCTTATAACCTAATTAAAATAAATAAGCACAGAAGGCTCCTACTCCATCTCACCTTTATCGTTTACTAACTAAAACTATCAGGTGGTTACGCGTTAGACCCCAATCCACTTTGAATACATTAAAATGTTTATTCCCTTTTTAGTACTTGGCGAATCACACGTGCGCAAAAGTATAAAACCACAGGTAGACCATTTGTAAAGGATTTGTATCGGCAAGTGTGTTCATCGATATTTAATGAGAGCAAATGAGTGAGAAAGTCGGATTTCCCGGCGTTAGAAATTGGTCTAAATATTCCATTCCCACTCAAGGAGATTCACTAATAAACAATATAACAAACAATAAACATTTAACTGACCCTGTGGCGTCGTTCATGACTCGATTTGGGTTCGATTTGGGCCATTTTGTGGACTTTTCTTGACGCGAGTCGAACTCTATTCATCCTTCTGATATCAATTTACCACACTAAACCACAAAGGGACTGGGCCGAAAGCAATGCTGCAAATGCTAATTTGGCATGAAAGAACAAAACAGAGTCATCACTGAATTGCGAAGTGATTCACATATATAAATGCGTTTCCTAATTGCATTGTTTCTTAGACGATATAAAGTAACGTCTATTGTGCCGAAACAACAGCTTGCAAAACACTTTTGATGACACATTCTGCTAAACACTGGCTGGAATATTGCTGGTTTCCACTCATTCCCCAGAGATTAAAATGACAAAGGGCATGGCGGCCACGTTTCTGTCCAGAAGAAAAGAAAGTAATTACAACTCTATTGTTAAGGGACACAAACATGGCGGCTATGACGCCACATGCAAACAAATAATTACTTTCTGGGATCGCTTTGGTACGGGCCCAGTCCTTTTGTAGTTGATGGAGTGGCAAATTGAGTAAATGGCCAGATTTCGTCATGACGGTCGAGCAACCAGTTTGTCAGCTCGTTCCCTCTCTCGGTTGTCATGATCAGTTCTGCTTCCGACTCCTCCCTGCGCCTCCTTGTCCCACACCGATGACAAGAGAACGGATAGAAAGAAGTAATAACAGCAGTAGTAGTAGCCTTGGAGGGTTACTCCCATATAAAGGCTATGCGGGGGTGTGCCGCTCCGAAGGGTGTAGCTTTCGAGCATTTTAGTCTGGAACAGGGTATAGAAACTGGCGAGTTTTTTGTCTGGAACAGCTAGCCGTTACAAGGTATCAGTTATATGTATCCAGTAGCAGCAGCAGCAGCAGCAGTAGTAGTAGTAGTAGTAGTAGTAGTAATAGTAATAGTAGTAGTAGTAGTAGTAGTAGCAGTAGTAGTAGTAGTAGTAATAGTAGTAGTGGTAGTAGTAGTAGTAGCAATAGTAATAGTAGTAGCAGTAGTAGCTAGTAGTAGTAGTAGTAGTAGTAATAGTAGCAGTAGTAGTAGCAGTAGTAGTAGTAGTAGTAGCAGTAGTAGTAGCAACAGCACAGCAGTAGTAGTGTTTACACACGCTTACATAAAGTTGTCCTGCTTTCAGTGGCACTCAATAGCACGAAGATAAAATGTTATAGCACCAGTTAGACATTATTATAAAAGGGCAGAACAGCTGACCTGTGGGGTCATCCATTTTTTTCATCAATTTCACGAGCGTACAAAACGTACTCTTTTTCCATACCACCCCCCCAATCGTACAAACTGAAAAGGAAAAAAATTATGATTTCGCTGCTGGGTATTATCATCATTTTTTATTATTTTGAAAAGCGTACATGTCCCTGTAACCCCCTCCCCCAAAAAGTACGTTTTGTACGCTTGCGAAAATGATGATGACCCCTTAGGTTACTCAGTTGTCCTTTATGTCGCAGGGGGATGTACAAAAGCACCCGAGAGTGAAGTCATACAGGTCTTATGACTGAGGTTGCCACGGTGCACCTCCCGGGGCGTGCCACCTGGGTTTCAAAACCTTACTGAACCCTATTTCAAACCAAACTGGCTCCGTATATCCGTACGGCCTATTACGTCTATTATGGGAAGTACCATCCCCCCTCCCATCTCCTTACCGGGTCATGGCGTACTCACTGTGCAGGCACTGGTCTGTGCATTCGTTTTGGATGGTTTGTATACATCCTCGACTGGAATTCAATTCTGAGACCTGGTTTTCATATGTCGGAAAAATCCCAAAATTTCGTTGTTTCCCCACCATCCAGATATGTTTCCGATATTCAGGATAAGAAGGGTTGGCGACTATCTTCTCGCTCAACTGTTCGCAGCTGGACGACTCGTGACTTCAAGGTGGAGTGACGTCTGGCAACTGTATCTCTACAACAAGAGATCGGGCCACAAATAGTACCAGTACGGTCTATATAGTACCAGTACGGTCTATATAGTACCGGTACGGTCTATAGAGTACCAGTACGGTCTATATAGTACCAGTACGGTCTATATAGTGCCAGTCCGGTCTATATAGTGCGAATGCGGTCTATTTATGCGTTGTGTGGTCCTCTGCATTTGAAAGGTTTTATATTTTCAATGAGAGGGGTTTGATACCGAGCTAAACATATCGCTGATGTTCCAGACCGTCATGGTTTATGGCCTGTTTCCGCAGAAATCTGGGACACGTCGGCAATATAGAACCGTTCCCCATTTTCCCGATTTAATCTAAAAATATACTATAAAATCTGGAGCATTCAATCATATTAAGTCGGGAACATCGGGAATGAACGCCAAAACCCCGATTATCTGGGATTTCCCCGACATATCGGAAAACCAGGCTTAACGAGTCCCACCCCGGCCCGGGGTCGAACTTTTCATTCCCCGGGGGTCCAGTGCCAGTGATTCAGTGCACTTATTCATTATCAGCAGTCATAAACTATCAGTTTAACCCCGGTACTAAACTTTTAACCGGCTGATAATTTGCGGCTTTTTCAGACTCAAACTCAGTGGCTTCCAGGTTTAAATGACATAATTGCCATTTGAAGTGGCCGGCTCTATCTTAGCCTGAGGACAAACTGATTTGCGCGAAAAATGAGTCTGTCCACAGACTAACTCCATCTGCAAAATTAAATGCAGGGCTGGTACTAGTACTACGGCCAGTTTGGCTGATTTAATCTAGGACTAGTCTTATTCAGTACCAGAGCTAACATGTAAGAAAATAACGACTTTAAAAATTGGGTTAGTAGCTAACTATTAATGAGTATTATAAGTAATATATCCGATGTATAATATATAGAACAAAGTAGAAAAACAAGAAAGACTAGTTATCGTTCACTTCGTCTGTTTAGGCTGTCGGGTGATAGTGATAGAGTTTTTCCTCTGTCTATGAGATATGCCTCCTGAGCTTTGCGGCGTGAAGTGTTTATACTATTCTAGTGGGTTGTAGTTCTAAAGGAATAAGTCTAACTAATGTCTGACGTGGAATGACCTGGCGAATTCAAATGTGTGACAACTGCCGCTGCAGCACTGGCGGCGTGAGAAGGGTTTTTTGTAGCTTGTCTGTGTTCTATAAAATGTTCTCGGAGTGTGCGCTTAGTTTCTCCTATGTATTGCTTTTGACATATCTTCAAGAGCAGTCCTCGTCTAGTCATGAAGGATCGAATAACTCCCAATTTTTTCGCCCCTAAAACAAGACCGCCAGCTACGCAGGCTATGTAGAGTTCCTCCTCTTCATACAGATTTTCCTTTTTCCAGTTTCACGTTCCTGTACTACTTACGCACTTTTCATTTCCTTGGCCGGTGCTGAATAGGCCGGGGAACGTTTACTCAAACCTCCTAGGGGGGCCACTTGAATCAGTCAAGTGTGAAACCGCACTTGTGAGATCCCAGTTTGTGGATTCCCAAACCAGTTGAGCACGCAATAAGCCAAAATGAATGAATATGAGGTTTGAAGCTCAAAGGCGTACAGATAAACCGTACTTTAGAGAACAACTCATAGGCTCAGTGCTTTTCCCAAGCGGCAGACTTGGACAGCTGTCTGGTCCTTGTTCAGGGACTTGTCAGCAAGTCATTGCGGCAGCTCTAAGGAAAACCCTGTGCGGAGAACGGTTAAAACTTGTTCAGAATGAACTGGGGAGGAGGGCTGGAGAAAAATAGTAATTTAAAATGTCGAATCCACATACCTGGGTCACATTCCCCCACCCACTAGATCAATTATAAATGCTCCCCTAGGTCTGACTGGCCAGGTCCACTTACTTGTGGGACGGCGGGATCCTGAGCTCGGCTTACTTTTATAGCGTCCCCAGGGGCCAGGCCGGCCGGTGAAGCCATATATCCAATCGTACTATTATCCAATGAAAGCAACCTCGCTTCTTCTTAACTCTAGATTTCGGAAATGAGCTAACAAAAGCTCCGTTCCTATCCCGTTCCAGTGGGTATGTACTGGTCTGTTGTCACGACCGCGTGAAACACGGTCGTATATTGGTTCCACAAAACATGCACGCTGTTTCCGCTAACAAAAGCTGAGCCTATTCACCATAATTGAACAATGGCCTCAATT
>JANVCK010285162.1:0-14564 GCA_026546655.1 Epizoanthus illoricatus
CCACCACCACCTAGATAGGGGTTAACCAGGGCAGCCAGGGAATACATAGGTACACAGTACCACACGATAAAGGATCTGCTCTGACCTAAGGCCACGATAAAATATGTGTGTTTCCTATTACAGCTGAGAAACCTATGTTTGAGAGTTAGTTGCAATTAATAATAATTATAAAGATATATTGATTTTCCTCAACTTCCATATGTTTGCTTACACAGTATATGGTGTTCCTCATGTTTTGCTGAACCAGATTCATTGTAATTTAACTCTGCCACATACAACAGCCAAGTAATAACTAGCTAGCATCCTCATTTCCAATAAAAGCAGTTAGAAAAAATTGTAAGAAATTGATTTCTCTTGACATGGACAATGAATGGTTCTTGTATGGTTCTTTGTGTTTATGGTAATTATGGGTTTATAAGTGCCGACTTACTCAAGTCAGTTCATTGTGGTTCTGGCTCATGTACTGTTCAGTTTATTTATTTATTGTAATCTACCTGTATGACTTGTAGACTTGCTGTTATAGCAATATTATATGATACCGTGGTCCTGGAAGTTGTCACTGCAAAATGCTGCCATGTGTCTTATTGGGACTCCTCTCCAAGCAGTAAATTAAAAAGGGGTAAGTAAAACCATTTCTAATAAGTATTCCTGATGCAGTAGGTGTCCATATTGTAATAAATGCTTTTAAATCGTCTGAGTAAGAGATCAGCTCTAAGAGGTTCATCATTCAGTTGAGTTCTTACTTTGTCATTTTGTGATCTAGTGGGTAAAGTTTTTTTCACAATATTGAGACCTGTTACAAAAATAAGTCAGTCCAATCCATAATAATTAAGTGTCATATCTCTGGCCTGTATGCCGGTTCTTATTTGGGTTGGTTCATTTTCTCATTCAAATGGCCCATTGTTTGACATGTTTCCTACATTTTGAAAGTATTTTCAGTCACTCCATAAGGATGTAATTAACTTACATCAATCAACATTTTTGCTTGGAAAATGTCTATTAATTTTAATTAATATGTCACATTGTGACAAAAGTACCAAATACAGACACTTGATATCGCTGAGACTCAGATGGACTGATCATAAGTCTCCTAGTTCTATATGCACACATCAGCAGAGGGATCTCAAAATAACAAACATTTGCCCCTGAAATCGCCCACCTGACCTGCAACACCGGACCTTTCCAGTAAGGGGAGGAGGTGTCTGAACTCCCCAAACCCCTCTGCCTACGGGTGAGGCAATATGCAGATATGTTCTCCCTCTAATTCCAAAATTTAAATTGGTGCATAGATGTAAAGCAGAGGAACAGGCATTTCAGTGGAAGACATGCTTTACACAAAAGGCTTTTGAATGACAATAGGCACAACAAACAACCTGTAACATTTTAGCAGCATTGAAAAGAACCATATCATCACTAATTAATAAAGTATTCATATTATTATAATAATCATATAATTAATATATTATTATTAAAATATGTACTATAATTATAATTTTATTATTATTATTATTAATTTCCTTACTACATGCACAGTACTATATATAATTTATGACATTAGTCATAACATCTATAAAGACTTGTGCTTACATATTCTGATACCAGTACATGAGCACGTGCAAATCTATCCAAAAAACTGTACTGTAAATAATAATTATATAAAAACTTCTGCCTCATAAATATCTACACTTTGACAATTCTTGACAAATGGTGTTTTCATGAAGCAACACAATGATACTTATACTAAATAAAGTACAGCATATGCCAACCTGAACTGTCTCTTATTTATAAGCCAGAGTACATAAAATTATACAGATGATCTAGAGCACACAACCCTTTTGCCTTCTTCGGATTCTGCATGCTTCATACCTTTAGCAGGACCAGCATGGCCAAGGCACATGACTTTCTGATTAACACCTCTGCCTACTTGTGCTGGCATTATTTTTTCATGTTTCTTGAGGTGGGGTTACAGACTTACTTGCAGGATTATCAAGTTAACTGCAACTGTTAGCAAGATCTGATTATGTGTACTCCATTCGAAAACAAAAGTTATTAGTATTTGTAGGAATAGATACCTGATTCTGTTTTTAAATATTAAGTACATCAAAAAGTGTAATCATGGACAGAAATAATTTTAAATATGATTAAAGTAGTTTGCTACAAGCTGCTGGG
This sequence comes from Epizoanthus illoricatus, assembly GCA_026546655.1. Taxonomy (NCBI): domain Eukaryota; kingdom Metazoa; phylum Cnidaria; class Anthozoa; order Zoantharia; family Epizoanthidae; genus Epizoanthus; species Epizoanthus illoricatus. The sequence goes on from JANVCK010285162.1 coordinate 2,170, forward strand.
ATAATTAATCTATCCTCTTCTCACCTCAAATCTAATGAAATGTTGACACAAATTTCATAATTGTCAAAAGGGACAGGAAGAAAAGCAACATATACACAGTCAATCATCCTTTAATTTTCACACTTCATTTGCACAATTATTTACTATTATATTTTGCCTTCCACCTTCAGAGTCCACATGTATAATCTCATACTTATTACTCATTATGATTCCTTTTTCTTCTCTTACTAACAGGGTTTTCAATAAGAGCCAGCAGCTGGCAAAATTTGTCATCTACAGTACTCTAGTCATTTGTGCCAGCTACTTTATGAAGACAAAGTCAAAGTAAGAATCTCCATTGAAAACTGTATGAAATGGGGAGATTTGGATGTTATTTCTCCGGCTACTTTGCAGAAGGTGCCAGTTATGTGAAAACATATTGAAAACCTTGGCTAAACATATAACTTAGAATATTATATACAATGTCCCTAGGACAACATCCAGTATTATTTTAATACATAATAAATGGTTATTAACTGCTGCCTGCAACATCAATAACACTAACAGTTAAGTCTCATTCATCATTTGTCTACTGTTTAAGATTAATTATATCATATCCATTCTAGAATTTTATCATTGAATATACAATCATGTACTACTGGAAAATAATATCTAAAATTAGGTTTTTGATATGATACAGTCATGATACCTTAACAGACAAGAGGTTCACACTGATATCATGCTGTCATCACCTCTACTTGAGAAAATCTAATGTACCATATTAACAGGGGGTGCTCTGACAATGACCCTTTATACCGGTACCTTGAATGGGTTACGGTTCATTAATATGCAAATATGCATTAATATGCAAATATGCACAAATGTATTCATGACCCCATTGCAGATTTTAATCAGTGAAGTTAATGCTGAATCACAGACTTTAGACAGACATCATTTCCATATTAAATAATTTAATGTAGCTGCATATTTAAATGCTACCCTACATCAGATCTAAAGTTCTAAGAACTCCATCCCACCCAGACATACAGTCCCATTGTGAAAAGAGTGTTGGTAAGGGGAGATTTTGATCACAGCTCATGGGAAATAAAATCATTTAATGGTAATTTACAATTCACAAGACTTAGCTTGTTTGATTCCCTACATCTACCAGTACTGCTCAAGGCCAAAGTGTCAGTTATGTTTTAATAATTAAAACTTTACAACAAGCTATAATATCTCAGGAGATCTAGATCCCAAAAAGGGGGTAGAATACCGGAATAACTTCAAATCCATTTGAAAAGTTTGTATTACATGTAAAATTAATAAAGATTGGTTTGTCATAAAATATGGTGGTAAGAATAAATTTAACCTAACATTAACTTTTTTGAGGTCCCTCTTAATAGTAATAAGCAAGCTGTTTTCAAAGTCCCCCTCCCTGCACTGTACCCAATTTGTTTTTAAAACGGCTAAAAATATTTGAACATTGATGAGTGATGACTTGATCACTCAACTATTTAAGTAAACAAAATGTTAGAGACTCCATTCCCTTGCCCCCATGCCCCCTCCTCCACTATCCTCCTTCATATCAGAATATTAACATGCTCCTCTAACCAGACCTATTTTGAGTCTTGTGGATACTGTTAGACTGTTATTGCTGCCTACCAATTGATGGAAAAAGTAGGAATAAGCCCAATAGCACAGAATTTATGTTCTGACCCCTTCTCATATAGCAGCTGCCAGCACTTCACTCTATGACGTAACAGCACTAAAATATCACATAGACCTGAGAAAAGGTCAATATACCACAGATGGAATTGTAAGTGAAATATCAGATAATTGTTGGTGATAAGAGATAAGATCTGCCTGGTCACAAGGAGTCTCACTGACTGAAGCACAGACATCATGCAAACTTTTGAAAACCTCCCAGCTGATTTACAGTGACACTTTTTGTTCCTCCAAAGTCAGTTACTTCTCTCAAAAACACTTTGCACAGGTTTAATTTCTACAGGTTTTGTAGATCCATTCTCATTCATCAGAAAGAAAGTATGACATGGATATTATCACTGTAGAGTTATCTAGTGCCCTACTTCAAAACAACAATAGTTATCTCTTTTTAAAATCTGTCACCACATCTTGTCTCCAGTTCTCAACACTAGACCTAAGGAGGGGGGTGGGTACTCACATACATGTGCTGTATGGGTATGTGCTGCCCTGTCTGTCTGTCAGTCTGTCTGCCCAACAGACTAGGGTTTCTGTGGCTTTTACTCTGAATTTCTTGCATTTTTGGCACAAACATTTTGGTAATTCTAAAAACAGGTAGTGATTTCTTGAAAATCAGACCCTGGAAAATCAAGTTTTCCCTAAAACAGGATATCAAAATCAGGCAAAATACAAGAAATATTATTATCCTAAAATGGGATCTCAAATTTGTGATTTGGGTGGCACATAAATCTCTATCCAAATGTGGGGCGAGTAATCCCCCCACCCCAGGGTTAAAACTACTATTATCAACTATTAAATGCAGTATATTTTGTTCACTATTAGCAATATATGAGACCTAAAATATTTCTTTATTATAAATAAATAGAGAATAATAATAATAATAATAATAATAATAATAATAATAATAATTAGTAGTAGTAGTAGTATCATCATCACCATCTTGCAAAATTTAGCTTGATATATCCCAGAAATTACTGGTAACTATTGCACACTGAACTTTCTCTCAAACAAGTTTGAACCGAGATGTTTCTTCATCAGTAAAGATGTTGCATGTGATGGACAATGCCCAGATATTTGTGAAAAAAATTTCTTTTTCTTTGTCCCTTTCTTCTGGCACAAGATTTTGACAACAAAAATTAATTATATCAATTTTTCAACAACTAATTATATTAGTGTGGCCCAATACTCAAAGTACCAGCTAAACATTCACTTGCACAGCAAATAATATCTCATATCAGATCTAAAAAATCAAACTTCTTGCCAAATATTTTACTTAATATTGGGCATGGTGGTTATTTAGTAGATTTGCTTTCAAACTATGTAGCAAATAGAAAATTTGCTCTAATCATCTACATTGCTAGAGCTTTATTCAGTCAGTAAAATCATGGATATGTATCAACTATTAAAACAACAAAAATCTAAAATTTAAATGTAAGACTATAAGAACCTATGTACATATTGCAAAAAGACAATAAAATGGTTAGCTAATTCAGTTTTAAAATGATCAAGGTAAGTAGCATTTAGAATTTCTTCGGGGAGGGAGTTCCATTATTTAATGGTTTTTGGGAAAAATGAAGACTCAAAAATGTTGTTTTTGGCTTTCTGGACACTGTATTTATCTGGTGAGTGGTGAGAGCTTTTTATCTAGAAATTGTAAGTAAGACACAATGCTAACCTTAAACAGTTTGTATTACAGTGTTTTCAACCAGGTTCAACTCAAACTAATATTATTGGTGGAAATTTCCAAGAAACAAGTAACACCACACACTTCTACTCTTTGAGATATACAAACTGGTCATGATATAGTTTCATCAATTGGTTCAACAGTTGGGAAAGTTTTGGTTTTAGCAAACTTGTCTCAAATCAATTTTACATCAACATTAAAGCAACAAAATGTGTTGGTTTGTATGACATATATGCAAGATTTAATTATTTTTTTTAATTATTGATAAATGTACATACTAAACTGGTAACACGCTCCACACTGCTAAGATCGTCACTTACATACTACAAAACATGTGTACATGTTATAAAACCTATATCTATGAACATCTAATTGAATTTAGTATTTGGATAGACAGGCATCAGATATTTATTGCAACTAAATCTCTAATCTCTACAAACACCTGTTTTTGGTCACAAACTATTACAAACTTTTGAAAAGTTTAAATATTATTTACAAACCACAACAATCAAAATCAGGAGCAGTGTATGAAGTTTAATACTGGAAATTTGTTCCATGGTATTAGATTTATCAGTAATAAGGGATGTGTGCAGTTCGAATTCGTAGTTCTGAATAAATAAAAAAATAAAATAAAATCCTGTACTACTATTCTATTGTTGGAAAAGGAAATTAATTCACTAGTATTAATTCAGATGTGCAGACAGAGCACAAGATAAAAAAATTACCAAAGATTATTTATTAAGAGCAAGTTATTTCCTTAAAAGGGAATATTTACAAATTTGAGTTATAGTTTATCGATAAAAAAATTAGTGAACTGAGATGCTGAGGGCCAACCTGGACCACTACTTAGCTCACAATGTACAGATCACAAAACACATCAAACTACTTATCTGAAACACAACTGAAATGTAAACACAGTTACTGATAACTGACACTGAATCAAGCTGTTGATTGGTGATACTCCTGGTACAATCTGTTATTTGTTTACATTTTCCTTGATTTTTATTATTTTAGCAAGACTGGAAATTTAGCAAAATAAAAATGGAAGTACATATTGTGCATGACAACTGAGGCTGGGTGTTTTGTTCCTGCATGGAACACTGAAAAAGGACAAAGAAAAATTATGTCTGAAGAAATAATGCAAGCAATTCTATTATTATAGACTCCAAGCAAATCAAACAAAAAATAATTACAATTTCTTTTATAAATACAACCATTAGCTAACACCACGCTTTGCTGAACTTGGGTTGCACAATATTCAAACAAATAAATAATCAATCAACTTTCAACTCAGTTAAAACAATTTAAAGTATTTCTAGCTTATTTTCGAAGTACAAATGTATCGAATCGAGTGTGACACAACACTGTTTGACATCAATCATTTAGGCAAACTTTATTACAACCTAGACCTCCCACAGAATCTAGTGCATCTGCAGATACAGTTGATGCAACACCTAGTTTTGCAATATTTCCTAGGATCAAACCAGCTTCCTTGTCGATTAACGTATAAAATTTCAACACCTAACAATACTTGTAACTAAGTAAATAAATATAGAACACATGTCAGTCTATTCTTGTTTAAATAATGTCCCTTTAGCAGCATCAACTCCTTCGCGTTAGGTAAAGTCCCGCCCGCCCAAAGGTATAAAATAGCACCACGAAAATTTGTAAACATAAAATCACCCATCTCATTACAAACTAGGTGGGCACATCTCTACGATTACAGATCTGAGCCTTCTTTGTTTGTTCTAAAATCGCCGACGAGTTCCTGAACTCTGCGACCCGACGCGACGTCGAATAGTAAAAAATTTCGAAATTTAGCGGTCCTAAAAACCGCATTTAACTGATCACAAGTGAATAACCATTTAATGAAAGCCTTCTTTCGATCGTTCAGAGTCTTAAATGAATTCAGCATTTGTTGATTATGTTCGAAATATCTAGTGGCAACAGTAAACAAAATTCCTTTTTACAAAGCCGGCTCAGCTTTTATTATAGCCAAGAAAAATCTTCATACACGTTGACCTCGAACCAGAATCACGCATCGTGGATTCAATCGTAGAAACATTAAACCAGAGCATATCTACACCAGGTACAGAATTGCTCAATAGTTATCACTTGAGCACTTCTGTCACAAGTCTGTACGAACTCCATCTCAAATCTGTCCATATAGCTATAGGTAGTATTAACATTTCTATAATCCATCAAAGAGACACGAGTCGTGTTCGATAAGGATAACATTGCGACTCATTGCTTTGATGGCTCGAGTGTTTTTGTTATAGAAAAATGCCGCAATAAATAAACATACTGACAGGAATCTATATTAATACATCGAGTATTTCACGAGTTGTTTTCTTCTCCTTTTAATAGAAACAATATTCAACGCTATCAGAATGAAGACGAAATTCCTACCTGGGTATACTAGACAAGTAGCTTAATAAACGGCGAAGTTCTTCTTGCTGAATATCGAGGGTTGCATTGGCTGAGAGCGCCGGAAATGTGATTACTGGACCCCCTCTTCTGTCTTTACCTCCTGAAAGACAAAGTTGTTTATTACTATAGTAATTGCCTCCCCAGACTGCCGCACTACTGTAAATAAAAGCAGAAGTTCCTACCCTGAATATCGAAAATATATTTTCAGAGTTTATATTGATCGCTCACAGAGATTTGTATTTACTACCAAACCGGCTGTCGAGTTTATCAGCATATGCACAAACAAAACTTTTTCAAACACCACTGTGTCATACCCAATAGAGTTTTCACAAACGGTATAAGAATCGTATGAAAGATCTTCAAAATAAACTCAAGGGCATCGGATAATACAGATGGAGACTGTCGGAAAACGCGAAAGGTCGAGGTTCAGTCACGGTTGTAATACTATATTTCTAGTACATTCAAGCTTTGCGGTTACAAATATAAACTGCCAAATTTCTTACCTGATAAAAACGCTATCTTTTCACCCAAGACTTCAAGTATATCTTTTGCTCTTGGACCATCAAGTCTTGACTCCCCTAGAGATCAAAGTAGTACAACTGGTCTTTAATATTAAGTGTAAAGCAACAACAAAAATTGCGCCCAAAACAACTCGAGAGCTGTTCGAATTTCTAAACGCCAAGTTACGTATTCTCCCAAACCTCCTTTCACTTCAGTTTACCTGTAATGAACAGTGATGACAGGTCACTGTCCGAGGAGGTAGTTGACCAACGTTCTGGCGTGTTCATCCCATACACTTTCGTTCATTCCTCATTTTATTTGCCTTTCTGTGACAGTTCTGGCGTCGATGAGAAGCCATTTTCCCTGGCTTTCTCGTTGGTACCCATGTGACGTCACGTGGAAAAGTTATGCTAATTTATGCAAACGTACCAATGTTTTTATGGCCCGGCTCTTTTGAAAAGTGTCCTTTTGTATCAGCAAAAGTTTTAAAACTTTTCGGCAATAACGAATACTACTACACCTTAAGAATTCTGCCTTTCTATTAAATGATACTTTGACCTCCAAGTAATTTCATATTCAAGAGATGCCGAAAGATGAATGAAATATTTTGCCATCGAATGTAGCCTGTTTCTCGCTTTTCATTACTCGCTTCCGACTCCTGCTATACCTGACGTCTGTTTTGACGGATACGGATATGAGACATAAAAACTTTATTTCAAACTTCTCCTGATAACCGCAAACTTGATGATATATTAAATATTGTAATGTCCTGTATACAATCTGTGGGGACACTGATCTGCCGCATTTTCAACACACGAGAATGTAGTTTGTTTGGTATTGTATTGTTGGAAAAAACATATACTCTAACCATATCGCACACTTAGCCAACTGAACGAAGTATACAGTCTGCTGTTCAGTTTTGTTGTTCGCGTGAGCCAAACGTTTTCAAAAGCCTAAAATACAATAATAGCTATTGCACGTGACGTTTATGTAAACAGATTATAGATAAAACATTGCCCTTGAAAAGAAAAAGCTTGAAACGCCCCATTCAGTGGACATCCACCCTTCCACTTGCAGTTTCTATAGTCTGGATAATACAGGGTAACGTATTCTAAGATAATTCATCCAGAATTGTGTAGGAATGAGATCAGTATCTCTGCTGCTAATGAGAGTAAGCAATAGAGTCGTTCACACGGAACAGAAGTTTGTTCCACCTTAATATTTTAATTTCGTTGTTTTTAGACGTCATCATAAAATAGCCTGTAGTTATTAATTTGTGACTCTGTTGATCACTAGTAGGTTTGCGAGGGGTTTATATTTGGTCAAAGAACGCGTTAGTATCATTATTTATAATGTTTACAGGTTAAAAATAGTGAGTAAAGAATCTGAAATTACTTGTCAGCACAAAACTTGGTCACGATAATTATGTCAAGTGTCGTGCATTAAGAAAACGTCAATCCGTGTTCATGTTAATCTGGAAATTGTTTCTGTTAAGCGCTGTCCATGAAGTGCTTCGCGGTTAGGAATTGGCCGTGAGTACTTGGGGACATTTCATGTACTGAAGAGCAGATCGGAATCTTTGCTCAAAATAGTGTTGTCTCAACAAAGTAGGGGTTTTCAACAATAAAAATGACGGAATTGCAAGTGCACTAGATTTATTAGATAAGGCATGCAAATGTCGAGTCTCAAGATTATATTTGACCTTTTGTTGATGCTAATATATAGATGGAGGCATGCAATCTGTCCTTTCACGTTTTCAACGACAAAGCCTTCAGGCAACGGAAATCTCCAACATGGTCTGTTTAACTTTATCGATATTTAAAATTTGGTTCTTATTCTAAGTTCATTTTAATTCAAATAGTTTGTTCCACTTTGACGCTAACAATCGAAGCAGTGCAATGTCAGTCTGTTTAGATTCACGCTTGGTATGCTTCAGTTATGCCTGGAGGGGCTTTATGACGAAGCTAACCTTACGTGATGTTACCTTCAACTTGTAGCCACGAATGCCTGACATATAATAGTTTGTTTACACTGTCGGGTAAACAAACTCTCACACAATATTATTTTTAAAAATGTGTCAAATGAGCATAAATTATATTAAAAATAAAGTCCATAGCATTGAGCAGCATGACACTCGTACCCACTCATCAGTTTTATGGAATCGACGCAGAACACCGATTTCCTGTCCCACCTAAAACCTCACAGCGCGGTGTGCTATTCACTTTTCACATACGCTTTATATATAAACTGTTACATAAATTCTTACTTCTGGTAAATGTATCATAGGTCAGAACAAAGACAATCGGAAATACAATACGACCCACGCTTGACCCTACGCCATGCAGGGATATCCGATCAGTTCCCTCACATTTTCTTTAACACTGAGCTAGAATTTACAAATTACATTATTTCTGGAGTCATAGGGAGTCAGTAAACCCAATGGCCAACGTACAGATATTATGGCATTCTTCAACAGGAAATATATTTGTCAAAAAACTCGAACTGTAATCAACAACTTTGTTGCACCTTGTTCTTGAGTAAAAAGAACATCAGTGTACAAGTAATATAATTTTAATAGAATATATGGCTGTTCATATGTTTGACATGTTTCAGTAATACTTTTTAGCCTGAATGCAAAAGGAAAGTCCAGAACTGCAGCAAAATAAAATGCGGAAAACCCAATCTGATGTTCAGCCAGAAAAGTGCAAAGAATTTAATACGTTTATTCCCGGTGGTTTCGAAATTTAAAGTCGACCACGTTCAGTAATTTTAAAAATGATTGCAATTCTTCTTTGTGAGTCTGTCTTCACTGGTGTTAAATTCGCCTTTTACAAAACTATTGGGCGTCTTTTCACAAATATTTCATGATTCCATTAGGTAGTTTTGCAACACTATATGTACATACAACTTTGTAAAACCAAGTATAAAAGAACAGTTAAAACAGTCTCGGATTATATTTACAAATGTCAAGCAGAAAACTTGTTTTTATATAACTATGAAACAAAAAAGTAAAAATGTAAGGTATATCCACCACAAAGATCTCAAGCGTTAGTGTTTTGGAGCGCTGCCAGTGGGCTGCACAGAAAAGCTACTCTACATGCTTGAATTCGCAGAGCATCTGATTTCGGCTCTTTTTGCGGTCTCCCGCCCATGCCCTGTCACTTAAAAGTTAACTTGTGAGGCCTGTTCGTGTCAGGGAACTTGCCTACAGGCACAAGAAAATGTTTTGAACGCTGCATGCATGCATTGGGTTTTTCTCTTTAATAGTGTCAAGTTCGTAGTTCGCACCCTGAGTACAGTGCATAGAACGTAATCGATATTTCACTCGTCAAAATATAAGTTTCAGCTCTTTCTAAAATTCTTCAGAGATGAGATCATCCCGTTGCCAGAACGGCAGAAGGACTAACCTGGATCTGCATGGAAACGATCTCAGAAATGAGTGACACCAAAGACTTGATCTCGCTTCTGTTTTACGTGTATTAGTATAGAAAAAAGTATCTTTCATTTAGTCAAACGGAACACTCGTTCCACTCTTTTCTTCCCGAGGTCGAGAAGAGGGAAATGTCTGGGAACGAGGTGATGGGCAATGATGATTCTCGCCTTATTAACCTCTGCCGAAAGTTCTATCGACTGTATAAATATTTTACAATTTGAGCATAGCTCTTAGCCTTGAAGATATATATATATATATATACTTACATATATACATATATACTTACATATACCTTATTTATATAGGAAATTAACGCTCCATCAAATTAACATGATTTTTAAAAATTCGCGTTAATTTCATGGAGCATTAATTTCGTTGAGCATTAAATTTGAGCACTCTAAATTTTGTGGAGTTGATTTTGGCGAAGTTAATTTTCTTCGTGTTTACAAGATTTCTCGAATCTCTCCAATATATTAAGAAACGGTTAAAAAAGCAGCTGCAGCATGTTATTGCGGACACACATTGACGGCTTATCTCATTTGAAAACAGATAAAACAACAGTTACACAGTTATCAACACTGACCTGAATTGTCGTGAGTTACCAGACAGTTTACTGTTTAGTATTTTGTTGTTATTGCAAGTAAAACCGAGTTCACTTTGTCACAAGCAAAAGTGCTTGTCCTGTATTTTCGTGTTAATTTTCTTAATCTGTAATTGTTACGTTCATTTTCGTGTTAATTTTCTCATGTTGAATTGAAACTATTTGACCCTTAAAATTGCGTTAATTTCATAGGAGCATTAATTCCTTTAATAAGGTATACAACTGTACAAATCTACCCAAAAATGATGAATATCTCAACAATTTGCAGAAACGCTACCAGAGCCAGCAGAACAACAACCGTCAGTTGTTCATATCAGCTGTTGGGATGTGTAGAATTGTTAATATTTCAACTTTGTCAAAACTGTAGTTTGCTAAATGCAAAATTTCTTTACATTATTACATTCCTTACGTTGTAGACGAAGACAAATTGGTATTACAAATACTTAGAGCATGACCTTTCTTGATTTAATATTTAAGAATGTAGCGTAACCTGGCAACAACGAGGCGACGGATAACGTCCGATTTTCGGGTAGGCACTCCTTTCTCCTACCCTCAGTTCGTTCCGAAGTGTTCAGTTTGCAGCTCCTGGTGGGTTTAATAGTGGTGTATTTTTTAGGGGTTGAAATTGGCGATCTGGTATTTACGAGATCTTTTTGGCAAAAGCCAAATACTCAAAAACCTGGTATTATTAGGAGTAAACAAATAATAAAACAATAATAATGACAATATATACTCGTCAATTTTTGAGGTGATTAAAGTCTTTTTTTAAGACAGTGCCTATATACACACCCTCACGATATATTGCAGTAAAGATTAGAAGAATGTGGACGATGTCAATGCATGGCATGCATGCATGCATGGAGCGTCAGTATAACTGACTGCACCGTTATAGAGCCAAAACGTACTACAACTATCTTGTTCGATTCTAAAGAGTCCAATTTCGAAATTATGTAGTGTGTCAGAACTGAAGACAACCGTACTGCTGTAGGACTGAATCAAAACTCAACAATTCACTAATACAAATTGCAAGAGGTTGGCGAAGTTCATCGTACTATAAATGGTCACACTTATAGGACTGGTAGTGCTTTCCGACCCAAGTACATTAGTTATGACAGTTTTGAAAGGCACTTTTTTTAAACTCTCAGAACTCAGTGGGTTAAGTATTTGGTTAAGGACAGAAGATAATGAGTGAACGCCAAATATTTTTTCCGCATCACTACACACGTGTTCATCCCTACTCACGTTCGCATACGTTTTCTCAGCAGTACTAGCCTACAAAATTTGTGTCACCGCATTTTTAAATGTAATTATATAACATGCTAGTCTGGCACTAAAATGACAACCTGAAATTTCAAAACTGTCCAGGCATGGACCAAGTCATTACTCGAGTTTATCTCTCTTCAGGTCAAAAACTTGTAATGTTCCTGTGAATTACTTTAGCCAGATGTCTCACACACGTGTTAGGTGTCACTCGCCAGTACAGTGGCCGCACTGTTGATTGTCACCATATACAGCTATTTTAGTACACGTTGACTTTTAAACTACATGACAATACCAAATATGCAAAGTGTGATGCCAGGCTCCATAGGGATTATGGGAGCTCCCAGTTACTTATTTTAATAATTTTCTTAATAATTAAAATTACGATATGTTTGATCGAATTAGTTACAGAAACAATCAAGGTACTCTAAACACACAGTGAACATGTGAGCGTGATTGGCTCAGTTGGTAAGATCTCTGACTCCCAAGCAGAAGGTCCCAAGTTCAATCCCAGGTCTTCCCGAGGGTTGTATCTGTGCGACCTTTCGCCACATCGTCCGTGGACAGGGACGTTAAACCGTTGGTCTAGCCTCTCGACGTTCTATCGGGGGACTTAAAAGAACCCACGCACTTGTCGATAGGAGTAGGCTAATGCACCAGTCAAACGAAACCCCCACCTCCCCCCCCCCGGGGCATAGTGGGGGATTTGATTTGAATGCTGTCAAAACTGATCAAATGCCCCACCCCCTGGGGGCCAACATGTGTGTCAAAGTGCGTCGAATCCC
>JANVCK010285272.1:12861-23365 GCA_026546655.1 Epizoanthus illoricatus
CCCCTACTCCTATAAAGTGGGTCTGAGGGGTGGTCTCTTGTATAACCCCCTACTCCTATAAAGTGGGTCCGAGTGGTGGTCTCTTGTATAACCCCCTACTCCTATAAAGTGGGTCCGAGTGGTCTCTTGTATAACCCCCTACTCCTATAAAGTGGGTCCGAGAAGAGTACAGTTGTTTCAGTAATGTCCCTAAATTATGACCATTAAAGTCAGTTCACCATAAACTGCACTTCTCTTTGAACGCATGGATTTCTACAATAATTGCAGACTTTAATCTTTTATCCTAATTTGTTTTGTAGGTTCAGTGGTTGTTAGACAATTATGAGACAGCAGAAGGCGTCAGTCTGCCTCGGAGCACACTCTACAACCACTACCTGTCGCACTGTCAGGCAAATAAGCTTGATGCAGTCAATGCTGCCAGTTTTGGGAAGTTGATCCGATCTGTCTTTCTGGGATTGAGGACTAGAAGATTAGGAACGAGGTAAGAAAATGAAGGAGAATTAGTTTTCTTACTCTTAATCTTGGATGAATGATGATGATGATCAAGAATGATTCCTTGCTCAGGTAAGCAAAGGATTATGTTACACTGAACACCAGTCAACAATAAATAATTAATTGTTTTAGCTCTAGTTATCATAAATGCTATCAGAGAACAAGAGTTGCCATAGTAACTTCAAAGGAAGGTGAGGGTGTGCAAGTGTTGACTGAGAATGTAGTGGCTTAAGAACATTGAACAGGGAAAGATATGAGAGTTGCACTAACTTTTGCCCACTTCTGTCCTGATACTCATAACTACATGTATCACTGTCTGTGCTTGACAACTGGTATAACATAATTATATTCAGATGTCAGTGCAGCAGCTCTGTACATATGCAAGAGAACTACATCTACGGTGTACTGTTCAATTTCTGGAAAATTCTGTGCGAGATTTTGATGTCACTTCAGACTTGCTTATATGTTTGTCCTTGCAAGAAAACTAGATCCACAAGTTAGTGATGTTGAGAATTAATGTTAGTACCCTTCAAAGAAGACAAATGTATTGAAACACATCCCATTTGTGCACTGTCTCTCCTCTTTATGTCCAGAAGAAAATGTGGTTTGACACATGTCCTCTGTCTTATTGTACATTCATTTGTTCAGGCCAGGAAAGTTATGGAAATTTGTAGAATCTAAAATAAATAAAGGCTGTATCAGAAATTTAAGTGTTACTTTACACATGAAATTTTTATGGTACCAATTTAGCTTCAAGCTACATGTACTATATTAATAATATATACACCTGTGAAATTTGAATTATATCTACCAGTTAACATGTGGTAAACTTGATTGCCAGCCATGTTTGTGCACAGGCAAATCTCAGCTGATGTACTGTGTTCAACAAGCCTTTTCAGTTTCAAACACCTCAGAGAACAAACAAAGAAACATTTGTCTCTTGCATCCACTCAAAGACCGTCAAGCTCATTAATAACAATAGGCATGATTGACTTATTGTTAGTGCACATTTACTGTATGTTTTTGTCTGAATATTTTTCATAGGTCCTTGAAAATGCAGGATAACATTCTTATGAAAAGGATGATGCCTATCTATTAACTTGTAGGACCTGTACAGAGTTGTAACTAGTTATTATTAAGTACTATCTTCTCATTAATTTTTATCTGGTACTTACATATTTTCAGGGGCAATTCAAAGTACCATTATTATGGAATCCGTATCAAGCCGAGCTCTCCTCTCAATGCACTGGCAGATGACTCACATGTGGCAATGAGACAGTCCCCATCAAACCAGGGAAAGAGGTTAGAAGTGCAAGTATTCAATACACTTCCATCCTTGAGCCATTCATCGATCAGTGTACTATAATTGTCTGATATTAAGCCCTTCCCACCCCCCACCAATTTAAGCTCCTGCAAAACAAGCCTCAAATTAGTACTTCTGAAACAATCTCCCCACTCCTAAAAAAAGCTCACTAAAAGTGCCTAAATGGGAAAAAATATTTTTGCATAAATAGACAGTAGAAGTGCCTTAGAAAAAGAATTAGCAGGTTGGAAATGCGCTAGAAAAAATCTCAAGCCCTTCTTTGGCGCTAAGACATGCAAAAAAGGCAGATTTTGTACTTCCGGTTTGGTTCATGGCCGAGTGCAATAATCAGATGGGAGACTGATGACGAGATGGGTTTGATGACGTAAAGTGTGTCAGTGTCTTACTTCACAATCTCCCACGCACACTAATTTGCACTGTAGAAGGTGTGCATGCATTAGAAAGTTGTTCTTCTTACTTCTGGGAAAATGACAAATCGTTTGATCAAGCTATCTGTTGCAGCATGCATTATTAGTTAGAGTGATGACGTCAAGTGAGGCAGTCGAACCCAGGCTTTAAGGAAATCCAGAAAACTTGGTTGTGAACCAAACAAGCCGCACTTCAAAGCCATAAAAAATAGAAGCAGATGGTGACAGGTCCGCAAACCCACTTTTTCTACATAACTCCACTTCTACTTTTATTTAAAAAGGAAAAAAAGTTTCCCATATAGGCACTCTAAAGTACATGACTGTACTGTCTTATCCCTACCATTAATAAACCCCTCCCCCCTGCCCTGATACGGTAATACACTGGTAAGCCCCCTCACCTGCAATATAATCACTAGAATTATTATTGGAAGATTGTGCACAGTGTTTCTATGGCCATACAGTTTTAGTTTTTAATCTTTTGATGTTGTGTTTTGATAAAACTACTAAAATCAGAAACATGCAATTATAAAAAGTGTTACATGTAATATTAATAAACAACTTTTTGTGACTCAAATTCTGTAGACATTTGAAAGTCATTCACTTTATTGATAAAGTATACATGTACCAAAGAACTGCATTTTAACTGCTGACATCAACATTATTCAGATTAAAACCAGCCATGAAGATGGAGATGGGTGATACATCTGACACAGGTGCACAGACAGCAGACACTGCTGATCAGCATCCACAACAGAATCAGCAGCAGCAGCACCAGCAGTACCTTGGCGATATTACACAAGGATTGCCAGAGTTTGAGGAACTGGACACGAAAGATATGCCCCTTCCAGAGGGGATGACTGATGATGATCTTGACACATTTGCTGACATGTATCGGGAGCACTGTGAAGCCTTTCTTGATGTAGTTGTTAATCTGCAGTTCACTCTCGTGGAAGCCCTGTGGCAATCATTTTGGAGACACACACCTTCAGATGACAAGAGTGAGGGTGGAGATACAGATACAAAGAAGTATGTTGCAAGTTTGAGAATCAGTTGATGTGGTCATAGTCCATATGCAAATTATTAAATATGAAATTATTGTTTAGTGCTCTACAAAATCATATAATTGGGGTTGAATAATAATCAATTTACTTTTAACATTTAAGTACTGAAAGTGAGAACTATTAATAAAATGCAGCAGTTAAGGCCAGTGCCATCATATGTCCCTGTAGGTCAGGGGCTAGTTTTTAGGAAGTTCACTTGTTTGTTCAAATGTAAACTTTAGGAATATTTTCTTTTCAGTTAAAATTGTTTATTTTGACTAGTTTTCAAAGGCAGTACAATTTAACTATGTCAATGGAGATCTGGCATACATACTATAATGAATGAATACCCTGTTTGTTTGGTGAATCTGAATATTTTCAAACTAATTTATTGTTTCCACTGTTGACATCAGTAACAGAGACTGAATACATGAGTGCTTTCAACATATGCCAAATATTTAGTTGCTGTTTTTCTATCCTTGACATATTAATGGTAAACTATGTATTAATTTCTCTTTGCCAATAGTGAAACAGATATTGAAAGTGAGCAAAGACTTCCAAAAAACAAGCTGTTGCTCTTGTGTGGATACGAGCCAATGATGACGTATGTGAAAAAGTGCGACCACGTGTTGTATCAGACACTGACAGAGATCCTCATTCCAGATGTACTCAGACCAATACCAGGTTAGCAATCCCCACTTTCCCCACCCCCATTCCACTTTTTTATCACCCATATCCATTGCAATAATTTTTTCTTACTTAACATTTTCTAAGATTCAGTTAATTCAAGTTTTTCTTAATAGCTATTTTAATACATATAAAATAATGCACTGTGCATTATTAATTCTTGTAATATAATTGCTCTCATCACAGTATTTTATTAATACTTTACAGGAATTTAGATGAGCAGCTTTCAGTTTAATTGTTTTTTCTTGCTTCTCTTTACATTGATATGTTTTTGTCTAGAGTTACAATTTAACGATGTTGTGCATTTTTAATGTTACAGCATCCCTGACTCAGGCTATCCGTAACTTTGCCAAGGGCTTGGAGGGCTGGCTAACAAATGCCATGAATGACATTCCTAAGAAAATGCAGGAAACAAAGGTGAGACTTCATAAACATTTGACAGAAATGGGACAGGGTTCTGGGACAATTGCCTTGTTATAACTTAATAACAAGTTCTAATGCCATGGTGACCAATTTATTGTATGCTGTATTGCTAGTGCCCAATAATTATGGTAATAACACAAAATACTGTTAAATGTTATTTCCAAACTAGGGTGAATTAATTTTAGTTAGTAATATGCCAGAGATGAGCTATAAGTTGGTAACAGGTTAACATGGGTTTAGCATGTTCCTTAGCTAAGAAAACATGAAATGGAAAGTGACTGATTCTGTTGATTTGCAGATTTCTGCTTGCAGTGCTTTTGCTCAGACTCTTCGACGATACACATCACTGAATCACTTGGCTCAAGCAGCCCGTGCTGTGTTACAAAATCCGTCCCAGATCAGCCAGATGCTCACAGACCTTAACAGGGTGGACTTCGCCAATGTGCAGGTAGGTTGAACTTTGATAACTTGAATAAGGTCTTCAAATCTTCATCATTAAACACAAAGTTCGGGTATAAAGAACTTTGGCCAGGCCACTGATGCTGCCAGTCGTCACTTAACCTCTGTAGGGTGAACGTCACTGGCGTGGCTCTATTTTAGCTCCAGAGGAGACATATGGCAGGAGCCCCCACCCCCTACCCCCAAGTGGGTCCCTTGTGTGGGCATGTATTTCAATCTGCTCCCTTACATTGCTTGGCTGCAAAACTCACAGCCAAGACTTGTTTGAATGCCTGACGATAAGAAAATAATTTTGAGTACTATACAAGTCCTGTAGAATTTATGCTTTGGTTGAGATATGCATGTTTTTAGAGTGGGTCAATGGAAAGGGTTATGTTAATGTGTACTCTGGCAAATAATGAAGTATTTTGTGCTAATGGTTCCACAGGAACAGGCATCTTGGGTGTGTCAGTGTGATGACCAGGTGGTATTCAGATTGGAGCAAGACTTTAAAGTCACTCTGCAGCAGCAGGTATGCAACTGAATAATCCATCAGTGAATATGTTAAAAATTTTACTTCTACAAACAGCATGTAAAATCACAGTAAAGTGAAACTGTACTATGCATTTTAGAATTATTATAACACTTACTAATATTTTTCTAAGAAATACCACGTGTAGAACTGGCATAGAATTAATGAAACTCTGATGGACTAGTATTTTAAAAAACTAGGTTTTCCTGCATTGGTGAGTAGGCCAAATGATAGGATTGATCAACTCAAGTTATGTTTGTTGCCATGACGATGAAAGGTTAATTATGTTTGTGAAGAACTCTGTTAATTGATTGTAATTTTAAACTATTGCCAAGACACTCTGTTGGGTTGTCTAGTTGGGAGAATGTTGTGGTGAATAGATATGATTGTATCTTTGATTGGAAAGAACAACATCGCACTTGTGGGTTGCAATCTTGAACAATATGTCAGTTGCACAAATGGAGTGGCTGATTCCAGATAGAGTCATGTTAACTTTTCAGTATGGAATCATTGCTTTAAATCTGTGAATCAGACATCTCAACAGACAACAGAATTTGACCCATTTAGTTGTTGTGCCTGATGTACATAATGGCATTTCTGCCCCTTCCTGTTTTCACAATGCAACATTCTCCTGTAGTTTTTGTACAATACATGTATATCTGATTTTGGCGACACAAAGTTATTATTTAAACTTTCTGTATTGCAAGTTGTGTCACATGAGAAATGCACTGCAGTATTACATTACCCATACTGGATACCCATGTTACATTTCTGTCATCTTAGAACTCCCTGGAACAGTGGGCCCAGTGGTTAGAGGGAGTTGTCAATCAGGTACTCAAACCTCATGAAGGAGCTGACACCTTCCCGAAAGCCGCCAGACAGTTCTTGCTAAAGTGGTCCTTCTACAGGTAAGACATTCTTGCCACGAGCGGTGTTGTTATACTGTAGAGACACTTAAAGATAAGCCCCCTTGTTTATAAGTCCAGGGATGGGCGAATATAAGCCCACCCCAAGAAGTTCAGACAAAAAAGCCTTTTGACCAAATATGAACCCATGGGCTTATTTTCAAGAGTTTGTGATATGTAATGGTGCATATCACGGGCACATAAATATAATTGTCTTTCTTAATATTTTATTTTATTCAATGAACACGCATTGGATATGAGATGATACATGTGGATAGCCAAAGAGGCACAAAGCACTGAGTAGGCTATAATCATCTCATATCCAACAAGCATGAGTGGAAGAATTGTTTTAGTAAATATTAGTAAATGTCTTTTTAATTGTATGTATTAAAATCTAGCAGAATTTAGTATAAAACAGGAAAATTCCATTTTAAGATTCAAACAGTTTTTTTGTTTTAGCTGATAACTATCAGTTGTGGAACCAATCAAAATGCTAGAAATTCAATAACCAGATTAGTATTTAACAAATGTATTTAGTATACACTACTAGAGTAAACCAGGTTGTTGTTGTAACTGGATGTTGTATGCTTCTGTTTCTATACTGCCAGGAAGTTGTATTAAATTTTAACCTTCTGAATTCTATTTGCAGCTCTATGATCATCCGGGATTTGACGCTGAGAAGTGCTGCGAGTTTTGGTTCATTCCATCTCATCAGGCTGCTGTATGATGAATATATGTTCTATTTGGTGGAACACAAAGTTGCCATGGCAACTGGAGCCTCGCCTATTGCTGTTATGGGAGAGGTAATATGCAGTTTTGTTTGTTTTGGCCATTTTAGACAACTTAATTACAAAACTTGAAATCCATTTCTGAGCAATTTTTTGCTGTTTTTGTAAAATAATTAGGAAGAAACCAGTAACCCTACGCTGTTTTACAAATAGTTGTCAGAAAAAAAGAAAGTTTATAAATTGACTTTAACATAACTGTCATTATTTTTGTGGGAGAATTTAGGAATTTATTCATTTCTCAGGCACTACCTGTATTGTTATAATCTCTTCCAATTTTAATTAATAACTTTATTATTTCCTCTTGCAGTTCATTGGTCTTGGTGCTGCATTTGGCATGGGACTGGAGGCTGTGCAATCGATGTTGACAGACCAGAGTGAGTGACTTGTATTACGCTGCCTCACATGTGGACTAGACAGGTGGTCACAACTCCTCCCTTCATTCCCTGGCACTTTCCATTCCTACTTTCTCCTATCTACCTTCTTTAGCCCAATTTATACCATCTAGATAATATTATCCATCTGAGACAAATTCTATCTGTCTTGTAACTCATTTTGAAGATGTGTTACCAGATTAACAATCACATACAAACTGTTGCTCAATAACATTGTCCGAGGGCCAAACGTATATCAATGTGAGTTGTCTATCTCATATGGATATTTTGTCTCTAGAACAAATTGGGCCATTCTCTCACAACCTGGGTGGTGGTATTCTTGTCTTGTTAAAGTTGCTTAAAGAGACATCGGATTCATGGTACAGAAATAAACTTTATATGAGAACCTACATTTTCCCAAATTTATCATGCAGTAGGTTCTTATTATCTGATGTCTAATCATACCTAATGATGTCTAATGATAGCTAATGATATGTAAATCTGTGCCTTACTCATCCCTTATTACTTCCTTCCAGATGGTACAGCTGAAGCACCAAGTGCTGCACAGGGACCCCAGTTAGCAGCAGCACAGAGCTGTTCCTCAGAACCGGGGCCCAAGAGAATGAAGACAAGTTAAATCTTTTATCTTGAAAATGCTAGCAATTGAGAGTAGTTAATTCACTCTTCTGTACACTGTCAAGTAATCAACAACTAATGTTCAGTACGAGAACAAAAACAATTACTATGGGAAGACTGCCCAGATATTTTCTGTACTGTATTTGCATACACAAGCAAGAGAAGCAAACTTTCCAAGTCAATCTTACATGTTAAGCTTGCTACAGTGTTTTTACTGTCAAGCATTTTAATACATTACAATACAGTGAAACTGCTTTTATCGGGCTCAGCTGGTGGCTTCCAAGCCTTTTTAGTCTAAAGTTAAAAACAGGTGATGTTGTCTGTCACAATTTCACACAGTGCTGTGTTGGCTGTTGCGAGTTCATGTACATAGCTATTGCCGTTTCAATGCAATGTCACTTGTCAGAAATTATTCACTCCCAGGAGGACCTCTTCATGACCTGAAGGATAATCCTTTCATGCCCTAACACAAAATAATGTATTCAATTCTCCTTACAGCTTATGCACATTTTTTGAGAGTTGTTAGGAGAATTTGGCAGTGCATCAAGATAGGTTACTTCACATAACCATACTGCTATGTAGACATAGTGAGAAGTTAGATGTTAGAATCATAGTCTGAAAAGGAATAACAGTCTCGGCCAACAGCATGATAAATAAACAGTTTGTGTTGCTGCAATCTATACCTTAAATTGTTTTAGTTTCGTATTAGGTCTGAGAAAGTTATACTTACTGATTGTAAGATACGTACTCTGTTGAACTCTGCAATTTTTGTTTTATTTTCAGCTAAACTGAACAATT
The DNA here is from genome assembly GCA_026546655.1 of Epizoanthus illoricatus. Lineage (NCBI taxonomy): Eukaryota > Metazoa > Cnidaria > Anthozoa > Zoantharia > Epizoanthidae > Epizoanthus > Epizoanthus illoricatus. The sequence continues at coordinate 21,703 of JANVCK010285272.1, forward strand.
ACTTGGTTACTTGGCATTGTATCATATTTCTATTTATTACAAAAAACTTTTAAATAAACAGTGTAATGTGAATCTAAACTCCTGGTCTCACAGGGGTCTAAGTAACTGCAAAGAAAGGAACCATGACCATTATAGAGGAAATTCTTGAAGAAGTTTTTCTTAAGTTGAAATGAAAAATTCTGAGAGAAATTTTAGCTGGAACTGAAACATGCAAAGAAAGCTTGTTGGGAGAAACTTTTGTTTTACCAGCATGCAAGGAACTGCATTGTTTTATGAATTTGTCCTCTCGGCCATTCAACCTGAAATGCAATGGTCTTTTACCAACTGAGGTGCCATTTTATGTGCAAATGTAAATTAAAGGCATTTTATTTTATGTAGACGATTCGACTAACAATGATTTGCTACCTTTACTAATCATAATAATTAGACAGTAATTATGATAATTATGATAATTATGATAATTAGATATTAATTATGACAATTAGACAATAATTATGATAATTAGACAGTAATTATTCATTGTAAAATACTTGCTTTTATCACAAGTCCCAGATAATAAGAAAGTTGAGTTATTTAACCAAGTATTTTAAATAAATTGTGCCACCTACGTCACATAATTTAAGAAACGTCTTATAAATTGCATTTTTCTTGCTAATTTGTATTTGGTGATTTAGTTCCATCAGAAAAGTAGGCTGTGCATGTAATGATATAATGTTTTGTAGTTGCTGGTTGTAATTGTATCTGCGAGTGTAGGTTCACACAAGTATAAGTACAAGAAAGACTACAGTAATGGCAGCTTTCAAGATGGCAGCTCATGATTCTGTTTTGCAGCAATAAAAGTAGCATGTTACTTCCTTTGGGCCCAAAACATTCGCATTTACCTTTTTCACAGTAGGTGAAGAAAAGCATGTATATTAATAATCATACAGCTACTTCTCACCTCTCGCTTTAGATTTAGAGAACAGCCACTCCGACAAAGTGTCAGTTTTCTCAACTCTCAGATTTACTGCAGCATTCTGTAAATGAATGTATGCAGTAGATATTGGTGTGTTCAAATTATCGTTAAATTGCACCAGTTTTCTATATCCCAGTGCTCTAACAATGCCTTTGAATAGATGAAAAGTATCAAGTATTTTCTGACTTGTGGCGAATTGTATTTTCCTGTGGTAAAAGGGTTATGATAGATGGTTGGCCATCTACTAATAATTGCAACACAATTTTCAAACACTTTGCTTTCATTTCGAAAGCAAGAAACTTCAACTGTACTGCCACTCACGTTCAGCGAGACAGTTACCATTGTAACATAGCGATAAACCATCCAATGCATACCATGTTAATACTTTGTAGGTTAGATGCAGCACTCTATTTTGTCTATATGGTCTAGTGAGGTAATTGTAGCTGTGAATATAGCTGTATGTTGTGATGTGAGTAGTTTGTACAACTTACCCTTGTTAACCATGTAATAATTCTTACGGATTCAACCTTTATAACTTGGGGGAAAGTATTAGAGCTCATTAAATTAGTATTGGAAAAAATATTAATACCATCAAGTATTAAAAGATATATTTATTCAGATGTTACATGTCGTGTCTCGTAGTCACTATAATTGATATATGGACAGACTGTGTCTGATCAAGTTTGTCATTTCTGTATTTTTTTGGGG
>JANVCK010285494.1:0-14552 GCA_026546655.1 Epizoanthus illoricatus
TCCTTGCTATTTTCGTTCTGCAAAAATAAAGGTACAAAAGAAAAGTGAATAATGACCCCAGGACCCTTTACTCCTACCTTAAGTATAACATAAGCGCAACTTGTTGTTTTACCATTTTATATGATATTTTTAACCTGGCGAAATATGTCTAAACACTGGATAATGAAAGAGTCTTTTATCGCATTGACCGCTTGACATTGTTTCAGAATAGTCTGTAAAGTTTGCTTAGCTTGTGCTCTTTTATGGACGCTCCACATCTCTTCTTTCCCATTTAGTCCAGTACAGAAATATGAAATTGCAAACACATCGACTACATTATTAATGTTAGTGATGAATTGCAGACAAATTATAGGCACATCAAAATTCTATCTGATACTTCAAACCTATTTCGTCGCGAAAGTCGTTGGTTTCCAAGCTCTCTCGATTACCTTCGCGTCAATATCGCGTGATCCGACAGCCCACCTTAAATTGTCCTGTGGTGTGGAACAAAGAATTCGCAGGCCATCCTTGTACCCAGACTCCATGTTCTTTATGCCTCTGGCCACAACGCTAGAGCCAACGATTCTGATTGGTTCTTTCAAACTGGCTGGGCAGTTGATGTTTGAGGCAAAAGTATGAAAATTTCTGACTTCCAGAAAAGAGCCCCTCGTTCCTCGTCGCAAGGCTAAAGAACGCGGGCTCTGGGAACAAGACTACATCGCCTGCATGTGAAGATAGTCTGCGATGCGCGGACAGCTGGACGACGACAGCGGGCAGGAAAACTACAATTCGCGGGGTTTTCCTTATTCCAGCTCTGCTCTTGTTGTACTGACTAGCTACAATGTTCGCTACTTATATATATATATATTTCTACAGTCTGTGTGGGAACTACACTTGATACACGAAAAGTACTTTAAGGTTACTTCTAGACTATAAGCCAAAATATTAAAAGTGTGTCTAGATCCATTCTACGCTAGAAACCAATATAATTAAAGTCTTCTGTAGTTTTTCCTAACAGAGAAACATACTGTTTACACTCGGGTGTAGGTCTTGAATCAGCGACCTTGGACTATTGTTATTGCGTTACCGCAAAGTCTATTTTCAGATTACTACTAGAATTATGGTTTCAAGTTAGAGAATCGCGTCAAATAAATACACTGTCAACTAAGACAATCCTGAAGTAACTGTTATCTATTTGAAACCAAATCTCTTAGTTGTAACTCAGAAATCTTGCTGTTTAGTTGAACAAACTATTTTGAGAGCATAGAATGCTTACTTGGCATATCAACTAACACGCAGAAATGTTTACATTTCTGCGTCCAACTTTTGCTTAACGTATGTCTAGTTAATTACTACAATTTGGCGATCATGCCAAGGTCGATCAGTTGTGACCACCTAAAAATTATCTAGAAACTGTATTTTCTCACGGGAAAGTATAAAAATATATCTACTCAATGCCAAACCCACCAAGCTACAGAAATAACACACACCGTGTTGTCAAACTGTAATCATAACAATCATAACTATAACTTCGTGACGAAGTTCACTGTAAAATCTAACATGTTGTTGTTATAAAAATAGATTAGCTTTGCAATATTAAAATTTATATTTTCGATACCGTAACAGTATAATTTTTGGTGTATGATGATGTATGATGCTATATGAATGTGTATGCTGTTGTATGACTATGTATGAAGGTATATAATAGTGTATGAATGTCTATGAAGGTGTATGATGGTGTATGAAGGCGTATGAAGAGGTATTAGTTTTAGGTGTTTGGGGAAGCGTGGTGTCGCGTGTCCTAGCATGATCCCTTAGCCGCGTCCGTCATCTTTGTTGAGAAACGTCCTATGCCCAACATGTATTTGGAGCCTACTTGCGTCACGAATGCAAAGGATGCTGGGATTTGTTGATAAAAGAATTCTTGAAAGTGATCGCATTTCGTGAATGTGAATACAATGCAATATCAATATGCATTGTTACATTTGTTGGACGTGAATGTATCTGTTGAATATGAATATGTTTGTTAAATGTGATCGCATTTGTTGAATGTGAGTAATCTATCTTGTTGCATGTGATTCTGTGCGTTCAAAGTGGTAAAAAGTTGTTGTTGAATGTGATCGAGGTTCTTGAATGTGAATGATAATAGTTCTTGAATTTTGCACGATTTGGCCGTCCATAGATATTAGGCACAACAAGTAACAATTCTAAAATATGTATTATCGCTAACAAAAATGCAAATTACAAACTGATGCTAACTGCAGGTTATCTCAGATGGTTGTAGACTGTCCTTATGTGATAAGTCTGATAAAATTGTGGAATTATTACAAGATGTTCGCATCAATCCGTTGTCACTACGACATGAAAACCCAATTCTGCTGTCGTATTAAACTTGTAGTGAAGGCAAACACGCCGCTCAACAATAGAACAACTGCCTGTAAAGTACACGGTGAAAGGTCGAACTGAGTTTTTAAACGCTTTCAAATTCTCTTATGCAAGGCTCAAGCGAACTCAGAGGCCGACGTCACTCCATCGAACCCGCTATGCATCTGCGCTGCGGTTGTTTTAATATCAAATTTATATAAAAGTTGCAACAGTTAATCAGGAGCCCATGATATAGGAGCATGTATCTGTATTACCCCATTTTTACAAGTTGTGTTATTTTAGAATCCCTTTCCCGCCAGGTGGGTCACTGCTGTTACAAGTAATCGAAACTTCCGGTTAAGCAATAGCGGACAAGAGTAGTAGCGAAGCGCGCAGTATCAGCGATTTGGAAGAATATATCGCAAAGTTCAGAGGAACGATTTGAAGCAAATGGTTTTTGAGAAGAAAGTGAAAATGAAATAACCATCAGGGGACTATAAAATATAGGATGCAAAAGTGAAGGAGTCTAAAACTATGGCGGCCATGTTGGAATTAAATTCATGAAGATTATCTGAAGCTTTTACAATTAAAATATTGTTCTGAACTGTCAAGCTGTCTTACTGAATTACAAATCTATGTGTATGGATTCCTACAGTGTAGACAGGAAGGGCATCTTTAACAACATGACAACAATAGTATACCTCCACCTCAAGCAAATTGTGGAATGTTAGGAATGTATCGCATGCTTGCTAATGATAAAATTGTGGGATGCAAGGAATATTACAAACATATGATATGTATGGCATGTGAGGAAGGTGTGGAATGTATGGTATGTATATTAATGAGGAAATGCGTATAATGTAGTTTTAAGCAGGGTAATTAGGAAATTATGGAAGGTAGACTATATATGAATATCGACCAGCATTCACCATCATTTACCTTCATTAGCCATCATTCACCATCATTAGCCATTAGCTATCTTTAACCATCATTTGCCATCATTAGCCACCATTTACCATCATTCAGCCTCATTAGCCATCATTCACCCTCATGAGCCATCACTCACCATCACTTATCATCGATTGTATGATATGCATATTAATGAGAAAATTCTGGAATGTGTCAATCAAAGTCAGTAACAGTTTTATTATTCTAAACGTGATTGATCAGCCAGTAGGTGGTAATGTTTCGTCAATGAGGTCATGATTTTATTTTTATCTCAGTGCACTTGCCATAAAGCTGGCTGCACCAAATCGCCAAGTAACAGTTAATTGCAGTGACATCATAGAGCAGGAGTTGAAGAATTTGACCACATTTCAAGAATGGGAAGAGAGTATCTACAGGAATTCTATTCCTGAGCAACTAATCCCACTTGCTTTGATCGTTTGGACTTTACCAGTAACGATTTTTTCTCTTCATAATAGAAATGTTAATATTTATATCTTTGTTGTTGTCTGAGTAAATGATTCGGCCAGGACTTGTTTATACCATTTTTCTTAATTGTTAGGACTCCACTCCACTTCAAGATGAATCAAACAAAATGCGGACTGCAAAGACCCAGGAGACTTGTGCCAAAAAGCTTAGTTGTAGGAAAACATTAAAGATCCACAAGGAAATACAAGAAGAACAGAAGCGACACGAGTGCTGTCACTGCAATAAGAAACTTGCAAGGAAAGAGTACTTGAGAAAACACATCAAGAGAATGCACAAAGTTCACGATGTCTTTAAACGCCATAAACATTTAATAAAGACTAGTAAATGGACTATTTTATAATGGAAAACAAATGTACTCATTGACAATCTAAATAAAAATTTATTGAAATATCAGAGACAAATGTGTTATTCAATGTTTACATATTTCACCTATTTCTCAGGCATTTGTTTTAGAGCTTTTAGTCTCATTGACTTCTCTCTTCTTTCCCACGTACTTGCGAAAATAAGGTCCTTTATCTTTATTAAAAGCTTTCATGCAGCTGAACCACTCGGGCTTCTTTCTCTTTTTCAGTGGTTGTATCCTGTGTTCTGCTAAGGGAAGAGGGGCAGGAAATGGCGCAGTTAATCAAGTCCTGCGTTAGAAGTGAGAGGAGTTTTGGTACCATCAGAAGCTTGCTCAGTTTGCTTAATTGGAGTAGCTATAGTTTGCCACCATTTTTTAATTACGGGCGCAGTTTGTGTTGAAGTCTGCGGTTGAACAGGATGTTCTTGAATAGCAGATTGAAGTACTTCACCACCACTACTGTACGAATCACGAAGCTGGTGTTGAAATCCTATAAATCGCTGTAGACTTTGTGCATAAAGCTTTGCTTTTACACTGTCTAATAGACCAGGTTGTCCCAAAATTTCCTCTATCTCTTTATCCAATCGGCTCATTTCTTTTACGACAGGGGGTTGTGCGTAGCTTTCTCGCCTCAAATAGTCGGAGATGGCTTCAGCTCCTGATTTTCCTCTTGAATGAGTGGAAGCTGGGTCACTAGGCAACACGTTTGTTCTGAGTCTGCATTTGTCCGGTGTACTTGGTTTAAGGTCCACAAAAAGATAACCGTACGACCGGCGAAAAGCTTCTTCATATTTTCTCATGAAGGACTTAGTTACACCAGGATACATCTGTCAAACTAAGGTCAAGACTTGCATTTTATCGCGTAGGTTTTTAAACAGCACTAAATAGTGACTGTTCGAGCTCATAGTACGACTGATTTTGCCTTGATGGAACAAATTCTGCAAAAGAAACACTACACCCAGGTTCCAATGATGAGAACCCTTTGTGAACAAATTAAGGATTCGTTGATCACTCGAAGTCTCTGCCATTTGATCATCCACTATGATCACGTTGTTGACATTTGGATCAAAATACCAGTCTTGTTCAAGATCATCTGGAATGCCTTTCACAAAGTCAATACCAGGTACTGTGTGTCGTAATGCCATTGAGAGTAGCACTGTACGATACGCTGAGGGGGTGGACTGACCATCTTACTTGCGTGTTGTAGTAGATTTTGTACCCAGACAGTCTTGCCCGATCCAGTCATTCCGACCACCATGGCAGTAAAAGGACGCATGAACTGTTTGCAGTTGTCAGCTTCATTGCCAGCTACCTACGAGTTAATTGTTTCTGGCGACTTCATTATTCCTACATTGGGAGTACTGTTCTTATGTTTAGCTCTGATATGTCGCTTCAGGTCTTGAAAATTAATTTCCGCAGTGACGACACGAAAGCGCCATGCTCTCCGTTACGCAGCTACAAAAAACTAAAGTAAAGCAATACAAGAAATAGCTCTTTATACCTTTTTGTGCCATCTCCTCCACAATCCATCCTCCTCCTCCATAATTCCTCTTCCTCTTCCTCCTCCGCAATCCCACCTCCTCCTCCTCCCCTCTCTCCTCCTCCTGCTCTCCTCCCCTCCTCCTCTCCTTCCTCCTCCACTCCTCTCCTCCCGCTCCTCATCTTCTCCTCTACTCCTGCTTTCCTCCTCCTCCTCCACTCCTCTCCTCCCGCTCCTCCCGCTCCTCCCGCTCCTCCTCTCCTCCACTCCTCCTCTCCTCCTCTCCTCCTCTCCTCCTCTTTCCTCTTCCTCCTCCTCTTTCACTCCACTTTTTGTTTTCTCACAATAACCTTTATTTCGCTATCTATATAAACTAAAAACCGTCGTAGATCTGTTAGTAGTTTGTGTGGACCTTGCGTTGTAAAGATGTCTAATTTAATTCGCCGAAACCATGGCTCGGTTTGCACCTGTTGACTTATTCGCCTTCACCACAACAGAAAAAGTTTCTTCTGAAGACTACAACAGCTCAGCAAGTGCATGCTTTATGCGAAGTTTGTCATAACTTACTTTGTGGGAACCTTTCAGTTTCAGAAGCACAAATAGGCACAGGATATGGACATAATGTACGGCAAGAGAAAATGGGCAGACGTGGATGAAGAAGAGCAGGACAGTTCCTGATATTCTGGCAGTGAAGTCAGGGATCTTGATGAACAAACGGTCGACAAAGAGGAACCTATGTTTAACCTAATACTAGACAAATTGTCCAAATCAGTTTCCAGGGATGATGCATTGGAACTGCTGCACAGCATTGTAGCCTCGAAAGGCATCTTGTTTTGGACCAACAAAGTGGAAATGCTCTACCACCGAAGACGGATACCTGTTACAAACATAATCAACCTTGTTGAATATTTATTACTATCACACAACCAAGATATTCCTCGCCCAGGAGCGCAAGACACATTCCTCAAAGGTTTTGCCGAGATTGGGATTAACAAAAGACTTGTTCACAACAAGAAACTGCCTGCTAATCTGGTCCTGCCGGAAAAATAAATGGAAAATAACACAGGTATTAGAGAAACAGACACAGAGTCATCTAGTGATAACAGCACTGAAGACTCCAGTGAAGCAGGATCAGACAATAGTCAGAAGAAGATGATGAAAACGAAAGTGAAAGCTATGAAGAAAGAGAACCTGAATCAGAGAATGACCAATCAGACGAATTTGGTGATGACGAGGATGCTGATGATGATGGCAGCAGCAACAAAAGTTCATACCGCGATAGCGATGAAAATGGGTGTAAACATCAAAAAGAAAAACCATGCAAAAACTGTGCGTCTTCTGATGTTTGTAATATTATCGTTATCCGTTGTCCAAAATGCAGATGGACTGAAGGACTGGTTGTAACACGCCTTGCAAATGACATGATCACTCAATCTGATACGTCAAAACTCGTTTCGTCTTAACAAGCACACGTTGCGAGAATGTGTACAACAGTGTAATAAGTGTAGCTTTGTTTACTATATCAATGCCAAAACTGGTCAAGATAAAAGGATATATGCAGATGAGACTGAATGTAACACTGATGTTTCAGAGCGATTTACTTTGTGATGCGTAATTTATTTGGTGGAAGGATGAATAAAACAAAAGTACAAATTACACTTGTTTGATTTGTTGTCAGTTTTAAGGATATTGGGTTAAGTCAAACTGTGCTACATTCTGTAATGTTTTTTCGTTTTAACATATGTTTAGGGTGTTTAAAGACATGCGTGAACTTTGTGCATTCTCTTGATGTTGCCTTTACTCCAACTTTCCGGTTTAGAAAATCAACTCGATCTTTCATTTGAGCAACAAGCGGGCATATGACCACAAGAATTCTAGAGTGCCTAAATCCCCTTACGTGGATGACAATTCGTTCACAACAGTCAGTTGGCATCATTTGAAATATTACTGACTTGCCAAATCCGTAAGAAGATTACAAACACATCTCGCCACTTCAAAACTTATACAGTGAAGCACACTGTTCGAGTTCAAGTTGTTTCTTCCGATAGATCGAATTATAATCATGTCTGCATAATTGAACGTCTCGACCAATCATATGTAACTATTTTAGCACCGGGATGTTCGGTGCTGCACAAATCCCTTGGACGGGTTTTTTCGGTTCAAATTCTCTCGCGCCAGACCCAGGCCCCCTCGGTCTGAGTGAGAGAAAAGGGTCTGTTCACGCAGGTTAAGAGGAAGAGCAACTTCAATTTATATCTCAGTCAAATATTTCGGTTATTGGATGCCACGAAAAGTGTTTTAAGCGGTCTTGAATATGGTCCAAATTTCACGGAACCAAGGGCATTTTATTATTTTACTATAATCTCGTATTGCACGGTGCGATTGGAATAGTGTATTTACGAATTCAAAACCTACCACAATTTTTGCGGGAATATTTGCTCGGCGTATAAAGACCTATAAATAGTCCTCAAATGAGCAAGTAAGCAACAGGAAGCAAAATAAACTGCGAAGTGCATGCGTATTTGATCGTTGGTTCACCGATAACCGTGCCCACTTACCAACACGGTAACTTTACGCCTATTTCGCACAGCAAAATAGTTTGAGGATGATTCCCAATGCCTCACCTGCCCTAAAAGTTGGAAAAGCTGAGTCATATTTCTGATGATCTCGAAGAGGAACTGGAATCTTGCTCTGCTCCTCCACGATACGAACGCGTTGCCTGAGCCTTTTGACGAGGTTTATCCATCCCTCGGTTTTCTCGATCTGACTGGCCACTGAAGCGAATGTGTTTCGACGCAATCCCGTCACTCTATACTCGCTCTCATCTGCGACAATTCTGGTTTTTCCTGTTGTGTATCAAACGTAATTGAGTACAAGTTATTTTATATAAATAGGATGCTGTTATTCAATAATTAAATTGTAAGTTAGTATGATTTTTTTATCGTTGCCTCACAGTTCGTGCAATTTGTTGGTTATTACTTCTCTGCAATATATGGAAACAATTGATATAAGCAAATGTGTGGAACTACTCCAGTGACGCAAAATTTCCACTGGTTCGTTGCGGGCAACATGCCAGCACGCTGTCACCACGCTGTGATTAAGGTCATTCAAGTGAAGGAAATTGATAGATGAGAGTTCTTAAAATAATTTTGAAAACGTCGATTGCCTGAAAGCGGATCAGAAAGCGGCATTACCCCATTAGACTCGGGAGGCCCTACAAATTGGACCTACTTGACGGCAGCGATGTACTGGCCATTTTGGCCATTCTTCCGTAACGGGGTTTGGAGTTTAATTTATCAGTTGTTTGTGAAAGTTCGAATGCAAAGGTCAAAGCCAGTCACAACTACAACCGGCCGCTGTTGATTCACATGCGCATTTGATCATATGTTTACATGTATTTTGCGCAATATAAATATTAAATTATAAATTATTATTATTCATCGGAAAGAGTATATATGAATCCAATCCTCGAGAAATCATCGCTTTCACTCGGGGATTCGACGTCGACTGAACAGCATTCGCTGAAATTTGTCCCTTACTCTTGATTTATGGCTGGAAATATGCACTGGCTCACGATTTTCTTTTTCTCCGAATGATAATCCCTTTTCTGGAATAGGATGAGGACCGGTCGATATATTCCAACTTTTTTTCTCATGCGAGCCATTTTGAGTAGTTATTCTCGCCGCAGACTTGCGAGGCAATGTCGACATGCACTTGAATTGCTCATCTGGGCCTAAATTCTCTCCACTACTCTACTGAAATCTTTTGGAGAAACAAGTCTCCGAAAAGGATTTCAGTTGAGCAGCTCGCCTGATTGTGCTAGCGCATTTAGTCACCCTCTGCCACACAATACTTAAGATTGCTCAAAAGATCTCCCAATCGCCTATTTGAAACTCCTTACCTGCCCGGCACTGCAAACGTGTTTTCAGTTGGAACTCTGCTGCCGTTATCTATACTAAAATATTTGACCGTACATTCTTTGGATTTTTCTTCCCCTCAGTTTACAGGTTTTCTTTCCTGAGTAGAAGACATCCGTACTCACGGCCCGGCCGACAGCGAGACTGACTTTCATAGCAAATTTCTCTCACGTGCGGCAACTTCACTTTTTAAAAAGCGGTAATAAACTTTTGAAACTATATCCCATTAAATTAAACGCCATTAATTAAGTGGTTAAAGCTCGTTGGCTGTTTTAATTTAACCTAATTGGACTTTAATTGATATAAAGCGACAAGTTGCTGACAAGCCGGAAGTGACCAGATGACAGTGGGCGGTTTTGCGGAATACAATAGAATGTCCGTAGTCCCTCTTTTCCTCTCCTTCTCCCCTCGCCCCATTCTTCTCGCCTTTCGCGCGCTGTACAGCTCTTATTTTTACCAACTCTCGACGGATTACGGAGGGAAAACAGGGACTACTCGTAGTCTATAATTGTTCGTGTACTCTGTGCAAATTTTGTTTCAGTCGAGATTACGGCGCCAATAAACTACATTTACACAAGGGATGCACATGTTGACTCTGACAAATGTTGGACAAGGTGTTCAAATGTCCCAACATTTCCGAGAACAAAAGAAATGCTGGGTCCATGTTGGATCAAAGTTTGAACGAAATCAAACTTGATCCATCATGGCCCAAACATCGGCCAATACGTCCTAACATTGTTTGGGAGGCCCATTTAAACGGTCCCAATATCGGCCAACACGTCACAACATTGTTGGGAGGCCCGTTCAAACGGTCCCACCATCGGCCAACACGTCACAACATTGTTGGGAGGCCCGTTTATACGGTCCCAACATCGGCCAACACGTCCAAACATTGTTGGGAGGCCCGTTTAAACGGTCCCAACATCGGCCAACACGTCACAGCATTGTTGGGAGGCCCGTTTAAAACGGTCCCAACATTTGATCCAACGAATATTGAGTGAATGTTGGATCAAATGTTTGCACCGTTTAAACGGGCCTTCAGGTTTAAATTGATTTTACTTAGATTTTGCTGACATTAAATACTTTTCCCAGAGCGTAAGCCATTGTAAACAGTAGATGTCACTGACTTGAAATACCTTTCCAAGAACAATTTATCATATGGTTGATTAATTTTGCGCGCTGTGATTGGTCAATTTCAGGTCCGTAAGTTGCCGTACGGATATCTCGCTCTCGAGCGGGTGTCATTTGTTTACTTTTGCAAGTTATGTTCTGCAACCAAACCGTTAGTTAAAATACAGCAAAGCCATATAATAAACATCGTATTAGCCTCGTTTGCTCGGCCCGTACGGTAAATTGTGGATCCTTGAGGGTTTTAAAAGGAAGGAAAAAAACTCGGTCCATAACTTACCCTACGGACCGAATAAACGAGGCTAATAAGTGTTATGTATTTATTTAAAACAAAGTGAATACTATGCGGATCCGCACATAATGTCAACAATTATTGTTCTTGAACAATACGATGACCGATCGGGACAAGTCTGGACAAGCTCGTGTAGGTCAACCAGCCTACCTACCCCCACCCCCTAAAGTTTGTTTATAAAAATCAAGTTAGTCAAACCAGTTTAAATGGTTCCCCAAATCAGACTGCCAGACCGTAAAACATTACTGTTGAGCCTTATGCTCTCAATAGAGGGAAAGTCTTTTAGGAAGCTGATGTAAATCGATACTACTGACGTAGAGACTTCTATAAATCCATCTCCTAGGCAGCAGACTGTTAACAGGGCGAGTCTCGTAAAGGCTTTGTAAATGCATTTCTTGGGCCTTAAACTGTCAAAAGGGCGAGTCTCGTAGGAACCTGGAATCTGTGTAAATAAATTCTGCTGGGCCTTAAGCTGTCAACAGAGTGAGCTAGCTGCCGGACCTTTACACTGTCAATGTAGTGAGTCTCATAGAAAACTTATTAAATCAATTTGTTATAGAATTAACGCATTATAGGTTTTATTATTATTATTGTTCGTGTTGGGGCCTGGGTCGAGGAGGTGTTGGGGCCTGGGTCGAGGAAGATGGCGGACGTGTGTGCATGAGGAGTGTGAACTCGGGAAACTGTTTCGTTGTATAAGTGCTTTATATGTTATTATTTTTTTTGTAAAACCATGAGCCAAACTGAAGGTAATAGACCTTTGACTGAAGCAGCCCTTGTGGAGAAATTTGAACCATTGAGGAACGAAATGTGTGAGCTTCGACATACAGTTGAGTTTCTGAGTGAGAGATTTGATACAATACTGAAGAACGTCACCACATTAGAGGCAACTGTTGAATCCGTTAAGAGCGAAAACCAGTGGCTGAAATGTGAAGTGTTACGATTATCGGGTTTAGTGCAGCAGCATACTGAGGAGTTGAACGACATTCAACAATACTCTCGACGAGACTGCGTAGAAATCTAGGGTGTGCCACCAGAAGACGGTGAAAACACGGATGAACTGACCAACAAAATTGCCTCCCTTATCTCAACAAGTCATCGCTTACCATCACCTCAACCAAGTGCTTCAGGTCTTTCAGCTTCAGCCAGAGCTAGATCCAGCGTTGAATTATCCGAAGATAATCGTCAAGTTCGTAAGGAGAGATCACAAAGAACAGTTCTACCGCGGGCGTAAACATCTCAGGAACAAGACCACGAGGGACATCGGCCTCTCAAGACACTCAGAGAATAAGATTTATATATCTGAAAGTCTTTCCCTAAGAAACAGGGAGCTATTCAAGGACTGCTTGAAGTTCTGACATGATTATAATTTTAATTATATTTGGACTCAGTCTGGGCGGATCTACCTCCGTAAAAACAAGCACAGCCCAGCACGGCTGGTGACATGACAGCAGAACCTGCAAGACCTATATTCAGGACAAGATAAGTAACCCTATTCATGTAGATGATTATCGCAGATAGTAACTATGGGGATAATTTCCCCTTCAATAGCTAGAGTTAGAGTTGAATGAAAAGTTTGTGTTCAAGATAATGTAATTTACCAAGGAGTACTAAATAAAGATTAGATGTTGTTGTTGTTATTATTATTATTATCATTATTATTATTATTATTATTATTATTATTATCAGTACTACCTGGCCTGAGACTAGCAATATAGTGAATTCCGTAGGAAGCTTTGTAAATTGATACTGCTGGGTCTTAGACTGTCAATACTTTGAGTCTCGTAGAGAGCTGTGTAGAAACTGCTGGGTCTTGGAGGCTGTCAATAGAGCGAGTCTCGTAGAGAGCTGTGTAACTCAATACTGCTAGACCTTAGACTGTTAATGGAGTGACTTGTGTAGAATTCTTAGTAAATCGAGTTTAAAAATCGCAAAAAACGTAACCCACTGTATTCGCTTGATCAACCCAATACATCCTAACCCCATTTAAGGTTGAACCTCAACCCGTTGTATCGCCCTTGAGAAATTCAAAATGAGTAAAGTATACACTAGGACCTGAATGGGATCTAGCGGGTGGAGCACCTTGTATATAATTGATTGAATTTGTGTTTCTCAAGGGGATACAGAGAGTTGAGATTCAACCCGTTTTATTGTGTTTGGATGTATTGGGTTGATCAAGCGCATATAGCGGGGTGTGTTTATTGCCATTTTTGTGGTGGTATACTGCAAATAGATTGATTCTCATAGAAAGCAGTGCAAATCATTACTGATGGGCCTTAGACTGTAAATATAATAGAGTGAATTGCTTAGAGAGCTGTGTAAATCGATACTGTTAGGTCTAATAATGTCACTGAATAGAGCGAGTCTCATAAAAAGCTGTGTGAATTAATACTGCTGGGTCTTAGTCTGTTAGTGTGAACTCTGGTAGACTAGTTTTTTTAATAAACTAGGTTTTTTACGTCGGCGAGTAGGCCAAGTGATGGGATTGATCAACTAAACGTTGTTCACCGTGAAAAACACAACATATGGACTTGTAGTTGATCATTCCCATCATTTGTTAATAGTGCGAGTCTCTTAAGCTGCGTTCACACCAGCACCGAAACATGTTTAGAGTAAACATATTTTTAAAACGAAACACGTTTCCCTCTAAACATGTTTGTAATTGCATTATTCACGGTAGGTGTCCGTTTGATACATGTTTCGTGCCTGGTTCTATAATTTATGTGGTTTTACGGAACGTGCATAAAATCTCTACAATTTCAATTAAACCGATCAATGGAGCTTGAACTTGCTGTTACTTGTTATTACGAGGCTTGTCACTTGTCAAGCCCTTTTGCCCTTTGCTCATGGCCGCCATGTTTAACGTGTTTCGTCTGGCTTAATAGATCGAAATTACCTCGCGTGAGGTAGTTTCAATCATACTCAAAATAAATATGTTTCGATCATGATTCGAGCATTGCATCGCCTAATGTGAACCTTTTTCACAGTGAAACATGTTTCATTTATGATCAGAGTATTAACATGTTTCGGCCTAGTATGAACGCAGTATTAGAGAGCTGTGTAAATCAATGACTGTACTGATGCTATTACGTTATTTCAGCCTCGCTAAAATCAGGTGAACTGCTTCAAAGAGAACAGTGAGTCTCATAGAGAGCTGTGTAAATCAGTTCTGCTAGGCCTTAGACTGTTAATAGAGTGATTTGCGCAGAGAGATGTGTAAATCGATACTGCTGGGCCTCAGACTGCTAATAGAGCGAATCTCATAGAGAGCTATGTAAATGATTGATACTGCTGCTGCAATGACAGTTCTTTTTACATCTGTACTTTTACATATATATGCAACTCACCTACCAACAAGTTGAGACACGTTACCCGCCGTTTCTTCACAGCCATGTGTATTGGGGATCTCCCAGATGGAAGCTGGGTAAGTGGATCTACTCCAATTTGGAGTAGCTGAGATACCTTAGAAACAAGAGCGGATATCGTATGACAAATGGGCAAAGAAATCGATACCATGAGCTACATGTGTGCATATATATATATATATATAGATAGATAGATAGATAGATAGATAGATAGATAGATAGATAGATAGATAGATAGATAGATAGATAG
>JANVCK010285716.1:0-14550 GCA_026546655.1 Epizoanthus illoricatus
CACCCCCACCCCCCGATATCAAATGGTCCGTCCCCATTAAAATGTTCTTTACAAAATTCGCAAAAAGGGTTCAAAAGATGATTTGCTTATGATATAAATGCTTTTCATTTCTCCGTGCATCAGACGATCTCAGACGGTCGAAGACTCAATTCAAATTTTTGAACTTTGAAATCCACAAAGATCTTAATACGTCAACAACAACACACACATACACACACGCACATAAGCATACACACGCACACACACACTCATACACCTACAGCTACACCTAGACACAGACACGGACAGAGACACTGACACTGACACGGACACAGATACTGACACATACACTCGGACACTGACACAAACGCAGACGCAGATGCAGACACGGACATAGACACACAGACAGGTCTACAGATAGACAGGAAGGCAGTCGGGTAGACGGATGTGGACAAGCCACAAACAGTGTGACAGCGGGTATGTAGATATGAAACATGTCCACTTTTCGTACGGAGTCAGTTCTCAGTCATAGTGATCACTTGACACCAAAAAGACCTCGTTGCTTAGACACGTCAGAGTAACCATTTCACAGGTAGATGAGATTATTTGTCTTCAAAATGACAACATCATTTACAAAGTCACAAACATTAGTCAAATCAGTTGTAATATATATGATAATAACTGAATTCTTATGAGAATCACCTTACCATATCAATTTCCAATTTCCTCAAGCCGGTAATCAAAACATTTCAGGCAAAAACACTCGAGTCGTTTGGTGTCATGCCAAAGCATCCAGCTTGTAGCACATCTGTCCCTGGCCACAGCATGTCCGTGGTTTTGGTGTTAGTTTGTCGCTCGAGTAATCCTCTCTTTTTAAAACCTAGTATTGTAATAAAGAAGCTATCATTCAGTAATTCTTGGGAACTTTTATCCAAGAGCGGAACTGGAGGTTGCGGTCCGCGTTCGATCTTCTGCTGTGAACAGTCGCTTCACTGGTCACACGTAGGTATGTTGTAAGATCTCAAATCGAGAATAAATTATGTTTTCTTGCTCTGATCCTCTTCGTGAGTTCTGAAGCCCTGTAAACTGATCTACTGTGCTGTGCTCTTGAAGATTTTGTTAGGATTTGTTTTGTGATGTGTCCTTTCTTGGTTGTCCATGCTGTAACATAATTTAACTGGATTAAATCCAGCACGAAGCTGGAAAGGAATTAGAAGGATAAACTCATCGAGACTGTTCTTATAGCGTCTCAAGGGAATGCTATTTCTCTCACAGAACCAAGTCTCTTTGGAAACACGAGTGTAAACAATACGACTACAAAATGATTACAGACAAGCCGTCACTTTATTTAATCAATTCTCAATTACATGAAGGAATGCGAAAGCGAGTGTTCTCTTGGGAGTTCTTAGTTTATTTTTGAAATCTCCTTTTGTTTAAACATGGGGTCAAAGCAATATCCTGATGAGGGTCACTTGTTATGCTAAGTTACTAATAACGCTGTCTCACCGTCCACACCATTGTCCACACTAATCCGTTTTCGTTTGAAAATGAAGACTTTTTTATGCGTTTGTGCTGATCGTCTTCACGAAAACGATCGAAAACGGAGATGTTTTCGAAAAAGCTCTCGAAAATATCTATCATCTACCCAAAGTAACAAATGTTGACCAAGAAAACTCGGGAACTTCAGTTAAACAATTATTTGAATACCAACGCGAGACTTTGAAAGATAAAAATATTAGAAGATGATTCCTGTTCCTTCTGAAAAGAAGAGGCTGAAACATTAGACTTAGACATAGGGTGCTTTCCATTTGTCAAGTCACGCCGGCCCGACCGGTCAGTTCTCAAATGGAATGCAACATGGCCAGACTGGCCCTGCTCATGGATTAGAACCGCTCCGTTCTCCCGTTCAGGACGGCCAGGGAGCCGGAATTTGGTGACTTTTGCCGGGAAAAATGTTCGCACGCGCCTTGACCTTTCCATTTACAATGGCCAGAACCAATTCTCTCGGGCCGGCCAGACCCGTCAAAAGGAAAGTGCCCTTAGCGCATTCACTTTTGTCCTGCCGATGTCCTGCGTTCATGTCAAGAAGCTTTGGTGTGATTTTTCACATTAGTATCGACAGTTCTCCACAAATGAGACTATTATTGACTGCAGAACAATTGTACCTGGTTGGACGACTGTTGATCCTCCTTTGATCATGTTGATGGGAAACTTCATCTTACTTGCTGCTACCAATCCTTTGTTTTCAGAACTGTAAAATCAACTTTACATTATGTGAAGCATACTTCTCTATACAACTTTAACTGTGAAACTACCTGTAAACACTTTATACATTTGTCTAATAAAAAAAACATTTAAAAAACTGGAGACTGATAGAGGAAACACCTCATCATCTACAAGCAAAATGCCTGAAAGAACTGATAGTTGCCCGTAGTGGTAGCCTACTTCTCCAATTTTAAAAGTGCACTTCTAGGAGTCTAGGCCCCGATTAAGCGCCCCTCTAGGAGTCTAGGCCCCAATTAAGCACCCCTCTAGGAGTCCAGGTCCACCGATTAAGCACCCCTCCAGGAGTCTAGGCCCCGATTAAGCACCCCTCTATAGGAGTCCAGGCCCCGATTATAGGCCTTGGCGGATTGTGCTAGCATACTTTTTGGCACAATTGGAGCAAAAGAGCATAATTTTTTTAACAAGCATTGCCAAAGCATAATTAGCAAATCAGTTTGGCACTTTTTGGAGCATAAATTCATAAAATTTACTTCGTGGCTTGATACTTCAATGTTATACTGTCGTTTGCTAGTTTAGTGTAGTAGTTGTTATAGTTTGAGTTAGTTTAAATCAAGAGAGTATATTCTTTTGGTTCAGTCAGTATATACAGGTTGATTGTTAAGTCATTGAAGGCATTCTAGAAACGGTTTAGAGATCGATACGAGCAGCTATTATGGATTGCCGAGGGCCAAGACAAACTGCCATAAAACACAAATAAATTTACAACAACATCATAATTTGGTGTCCTTATTGCGCGCCTCTATGTACATAATCTACGTCATTTTGTGAGCATAATTTCGGAAATCAGGAGCATAATTTGGGAATTCTGGCATAATTTTGGCTCAATTTGCCAAAACATATGAGCACTGCTAGTAGCAAAATATGCCACTTTTAGGAGCACAATCCGCCAAGGACTACCCGATTAAGCGCCTCTCTAGGATCTAAGGCACGGACCATTCGATATCGTGGGATGAGGGTGGAAGAATGATTTGCGAGCAATTTTTTTTGGCCTGGAATGGGCCTGCAAATCAGTTCTTTTGATTTTCCTCTCTCGTCGTTTTTCATGGGCAAGTGAGCGGACTCCATCCGCTCGCGATAGCAGGGCCTAGGGCAAGGGGATACTACATTGGATATCAAAAATCATAATATTTCTTATTTGTTGCACTCACCATCTTAAAAACGTAATACGTATTTCTCCGAATACATCTCATATAGGCTGCAAACTGCGCGACCGTGCATTCTCAGGTATCATTCTGGTTTCAACAGCCTTTTTGCGTAAGAGCATACCGTAAAATCCCACATTAAAGCCCTGGGCTTATATAAGTTCGTAAGGGGTTTTGGGTGGACTTATAAACGGGGGGGGCTTATATTCGGGGGGGGGGGCTTATAAGCGCAATACAAAAACATTTCGGAACGAGCAGATACTAATCTGAACAGTTGTGTTTGAAATTCCTCCCAGAAATGAACAGTTGAACAGAACTTTGTGATAGAAATACTTGTAATACTATTAGTATCTATAGTATGATTAAAATTATTGTTCCAAACTCCACTTGCATTATATAGCTTCCTAACTTTCGATTTGAAATTGTGGTATTTATAAGGAAACAAGGAATGCATTAGACGGGCACTATATCTGGGGAGCTTACATCCGAGGGGGCTTATTATTGTTAGCAGATAGATGGGCCTATATATGGGGGGCTTATAACCGGGGGGGCTTTAATGTGGGATTTTACGGTATATATAAATATGGACAGCTACCACGGCACGCTAGCCAAGAAATCGAATTGTCAGTCTTGATTTATGTTTGAAATAATCGTGGATCTTTGGGACGATTCTCTCAGCAGTGGGCAGGAACTTTACTCGGCCTAGGGATTGTCAAAATTGTCTCTTTAATTTTCTAATATTTTGATTTTGACTCGTAAAACGAGTCTTCTTCTTCAGGGAGTACAAGTCAATACTAACAATGTATACGGTGTATATATATGGACAAGTTTACAATAGTTAATCAGACAGCAGTTGTACAAGTAACAGGCTATAATGACAAACACCAAAATGTCGCTTGTTTGATTTGCATTTTATCAGCTGTGGTAAGACATCATTTATTATTAAATTTGATAATTTGCAAAACGCAAATAAAAATATGAATATTTTCATAAAGTATGATTTATCCCAACTCTGGTCATTTCGTTTAGTAGATTTGGAACTGTTTTCTATAAAACTTATTTTAATATAGATTTACTAACAAATTTAGTAGATTCCTCCTGCTATTTCAATTCAGAGTTTTAGCATACAGTGATACACGATTTATGTCCTTAGCTAACCATTAATAATACCATACACTGAATTCGATAAGCAATATTAGATAATTTTTAGTGACAGTGCAGAATTTTAATCGATGTGAATCAACCAAATTAATAACTTGGCATTTTAGAAACAACTTTTACCAAAAAAAACCTTACCGATCTCGTTTGCGTGTTAAATTAATTCCGACGGCAAATTACTGTTTTGAGTTAATTATGACAGCAATGCCACAAGCGCCACATGAGGGCTTTATCATACGGCGAATTCTATCCTTCATTTTTGACAACATAATGGAGTTTAGAAAAGCAAAAATGTTTACCGATTGCATGTAGTAATGCGCGCAGAATTTATTGTGAAGAGCGTTCTCTAGAAATCGCAAAATATCGAGAAAGCGATCGCCGAAAAAAAGTTCACTCCACTTAGGTGGTTCATTTGTGTTGTCAACAGCGTGAAAACATATTGTCTGAAAGTGATAGATTGATAACTCTTTCAAAAGTTCATCCCTTCTTCTCACTTCCATTAATGTGTACAGCAACTGTAACTGAATCTCGCTCAGTTGCGACATTCGTGTTCTCTCAGCAGTAAAAAAGGAGAGTTGCCATAAAATTTCCGGGTCACTACGCGGGAAACGACAATGCTTCGCCAAGATGTGCGATGGGAGCTCAGCTCTCGAAAATGTCCTGCACAGTTCTTGAGAGTGTTTTGTAAGACGAAGTGCAGGGATCAATTCAACAAAGATTTCCCCGCCAGCAGTATTGATTTGCAGAACCAAAGTTGGCCCGCTGTCATAGACTTCAATAGAATTTATCCCGCTCGCATACTTTTCCTCATTTTTGCAGATGCTATCTTTTAGTTTCTCCAATGCTGTTTGAATAGAGACATGCAACTCAGAGCGTAACAAGCTTGCAGACAAAAATCCCTGTTCGTTTACACAGTTCTTCCAATCTGGAGAGTTTTCCAGCTTTACACGCACAAAACCATCTTCTTCGGCCTGCTCGAAGGAAAAACTGGGATATTCCTCAAAATAAACTGGCACTCCGAAGCGAAACAAGTTCGTATCAAGCTCAATAATAGTTTCCTCAGGCCTTGAACTACTCGCTGCAAGGAGTTCGGTCATCGTAAACCTGTCCGTTACAGCTTGTGCATAGGTAATGACTTTGAACACTGCAGCAAATGCAATTCTTTTGTTCTCTAGAATGCGAATCCGGTTTCTTTTGACGTGAAGCCGGTAGAATTTACGAAGTTGTTTGGTTAAAGAATCTTGACTTGTTGCATGGTTGCACGGTTTGTTTGTAGCCTTCCCGAAGCGCACCCCAGCTTTACCTCTTGTGAGACCTCTATCTGTGGGAAGATTTGTTTCCGAGTCTGTTTTCTTCGTTGTACTAGCAACCTCGGCAGAATGCGCATCATTTTTCGATTCATTTGCGTTTTCATCAAGATATCTTCTTAGTAGTTTGTGCTTCTCTTCCTTTAGCTCTCTCCGCGAGTTAGACGCCGCCATTTATATGCTGTAGAATCAAAAGATGCTTTGTAAGTGTACGCGATACACCTGCAGATGCGTTTACCACTGCTGGCTTAAAAGCGCTGACACGTGATGTACGGGAATAGAGCGCCACCTGCAACACACCTGCCCACACACCACTAAAGGTCACGTGATACGTCAACTGATAGACTCTATTCAACTGAATTGTGACTAAGTAAAGATTTGTAAAAATATATTGAGGAGGGTGATACGGTACTGAACTCTACAAATCTGTACTAATAATAGAAGTGATTAATTAGAAATGTTCGGCAACAACTGACCCGCAAGGACCAGCTGCCAACCTCAATGTAATATATACCTGGTCCTGCGAGAGATCTTAGATACCTGCTTAGATTATAGGATAAGCTTATGGGAGTCAATCAGTTGTCAAATTCATGAGTGTGGGTTTGAATCTGAGTATAATTAAGATTAAGTTAAGATTCAATCAACCCAACAACTGGCTAATGAAAGACCAAATATATCGGTTTATTTTAGTCATTCGTACTGGCCGTATAGCTAGTTTTACGGTTGTTTGTTATATTTAGTTTCTTGGAGTTCTATTTTTATTTTAATTATATAAAGTTGACTGTTAGGGTCAGGGTTAGTGTTAGGCTATAATAGTGGCTTTCCTTTAGTCTCGTTCCCAGACCGTTGCGCTCCGAGCCCGGCGATGGAGGCCTGGTGGCAAAAAGCTTCCTTAAAAACACAAAAATACCAATCAAATCGAAACTTCAACATTGCCCTCCCTCCGGGCAACCCCCGGGCAACTCCCGGGCAAGCCCCGGGCATTTGAACTTTTGGGGGTCTGATTGTTAAAATTCCCCTCTCCGGCGGGCCTAAACGGTTGTTCAAATGCCCCATTCCAAAGTAATAGTGTTCAAATGCCCCTACCCTCGGGACATTCGAAATTGTTATACACTGGCCGGAGAGTAAGAACCCACAAAAAGTGTCTCCGTAAATAAAGATTAAAATGGAGTTGACTTCAACATTTCATATATTCTTGAAGATTATATGTTTTTCCATCATTATATGTAGTGTGTTTGGAATAAGCAACAAAATTTTCCCTCTGAAGTTGTTTAATTTTGCCGTGATATCGATGAGGTTCGAAGACCACTGCCGAACTCGAACGAGGAAGCCACGAGACACGCAATACGAAATAGAGGCAACTTGTTCAAATTCCCACCACCCCTCCCTACCGGTGTCAAATTCCCCACCCTCGGGACAACTACGAACATCAAATTCCGTACTACCTGGGCATGGCAATGAGTCAAATGTCCGGGGTATGCCCGGAGGGGGATGTAGAAGCTTCAATTTGACCGGTACATAAGTAGGATTTCAAGCACTTTTTACACAGATTACCATTTGTGACTCTAGGAGTGTGGGGATTGGCAAGTTAGATCTTTTTCGTACATGCTAGGTTTTTCCACTCAACATTATCATGTTTAAAAAGAATTAAGTCATAATTGCGGCCGGACAAGGAAGGCTTTTGCCAAGCTTCTGGGATGAGTTGATCCACTGACGTCACAGGAAAGGAAAGCTACACATACCGTATTTTCTCGAATAAGCGCCTCCCTCGATTAAGCGCGCCCTAGAATAAGCGCCGTACGTGAGAGCAAAAATACTAATATTAAAGCGCTGCCCTCGAATATATACGCGCCGCACACGAGAGCAAAAATACTAATAAGCGCCGCACTTGAACGGCGCTTATTCGAACAGTGTCAAACAAAAGTGAAAACGATACGATTTGTTTCAAACCAACAGTGGAAATTTATTCCCACATACACAATGGAAGTAGAAAATGCAGTTGACTCTTTACAAATGAGATCATGAGTGTTGTTGTTAGCGGTTTTAGAATTATAAAGCTGTTGTGTTTTATTTTGTTTTAAATTAGATTTAGCGACCACCGCCCTTGAATAATCGTCGCCTTCGAATAAGCGCGGCAGCAAAATGTCTAAAAATTTAACAAGCGCCGCGGCGCGTATTAGAGTAAATACGGTAAGGAAGGTTTTCCTTTGGATTCCTGGGGCGCTTTCCATTCAGCCAAACTGAGACCGGTTGGAAATTTCGGAAATATTCCATTATAAATGGAAAGGCATTTCAAACTGGTCGGAACGGTCCGAATGGAACGCGTTCCATTCACTGTACGAACCAGTTTGTAAAAATTGGCGCGGCATTTGGTCAAATTTGAGCCTGCAAATGGCATTCACGATTCAGCGGCATCACTACATCCCCGGATGTGCGTGACGTCACGTGATTGTTTCCTTCCATCGCAAGCAAAAGTTTCCGCTAGTTGAACTTGTGAGTAGTGTTTGTGTTTCCAAGCCGAAATTATAATGTCTACACCGGCTAGGAGACGACTTATGAGGGATTTTAAAAGGTACAGCAACAAAGGAATCTATGTACTTTATGAATAGCTATTTTTCGTTCTTTTTTAGTACTTTTTAGCCATATGAATTGGCCGCGAACTCTCGTTGTCTGGTATCGTGTGTGTCATGTTGTTGCTGTTTTCACAAATGTAGATTACAAGAAGACCCTCCGAGTGGAGTCAGTGGTGCTCCGTCTGAAAATAACATAATGGTCTGGAATGCAGTTATATTTGGGTAAGTGAGATTGTGGAAACTTGAGATCTCTCAGTAGCTCCTTTTCCATGGATAATCTAATGTTTTTCTTCTCTGTTTCACGCTCCATGAAGGCCACACGACACACCATTCGAAGATGGTAAGTTCTGTGAAATTTGCGCAATATCCAGCCTGTCTGCCAGTTTGTTCTGTGTTCTCTTTTTATGTTTATGTTGTTCACTTGTTTATTTTCCTGTTTTAGGAACTTTTAAATTACAAATGGAATTTACAGAGGAATATCCGAATAAACCACCAACAGTGCGATTCATCTCGAAGATGTTTCACCCAAATGGTAAGCACTAAGTACAAGAGAGTGATTTTAGTGCCATAATCTCTGTGACTAACAAAACTAACTTACACTGGTCTGAGTTGCGGTGATCCATTTGTTGTGATTATATATATATATATGATTTTGGTTGGTTGTAAAGCCGAGTTTTGGCAAAAAAAAGTTAACTCGAGCGTGAAAGTGAAACTGTAAAAGTGAAAGTTGTTTGTCAAGTGAAGTTGGGTAGCGTAAATGATTTGCATGCACTCACTTACCATGCTTTCCTGCTCTGCATGCAAACTCATTCAACTTTAGTTAGTATCGAAGATCACCCCAAAGAAGATGATACGTTGTAAATTTGCCGAGCAAGTGAAAGGACTGCACATGGGAGTCTCTGTATTAAATTTGTTTTAACACAGTACTTACATGAAACAGTTTGAGGAGAGTTGGGTTTGTAAATCTCTGTTACATCAACAACAAATAGTTTCTTTTTTGTAATTTGCAACTCTTACCTCTTCCTCATAAATGCTCACTTCATGGATGTAATAAAAAGGCAACCATAGAGGTCAAATAAATTAATTCAGTAAGTAGGTTAATAATAATAATAATATCTGTAATTTATTTACCCATCTTAAAAAAGTGAATACTGAACAATGGATTTACAAATATAAGAATGTACATGTAACAGCCTAAAAAGATACCAATGACATAACATACAATTACTATATACTAAGGGCCAAGTCGCACTTAAGGCCGAAAACTGGATTAGCCGGCCAATAGCAGACCCAAATCAAGCCAAGATTTTCAAACAGACAAAATGGAATTGCCGGGCTGAAGATCTGGTGATGGATTTATTTCGAAATCTAGTGAAATCTTAAGTGGAAAGATAAACATTCATGTTTTCTGTTGTGTCAGTAGTTATATTTTTGGTCTTCTTTCCATTTGATTTTGTGGTTGAGATGTAGCTATTGGAGTGACTGGTCTTTCTTGTGGGTAGTATGAGGAACCAGCAAATGCATGATCTGGAGGAGAATGTAGGGTACTATTCATCTGAGCAGCAATTTGCTGATCATTTTCCAGAGTGTCGTAGCTGTAGTAACCTTTAGATAGTGGCCCACACAAAATATCATCACTATGATTGCAATCCATTCACATTCGATGAATTTCGGTATGAAGTATTTTGTAAATTTTATGTACTACCTACGCCAAATATCTTCATTATTGTTACTATCTATTCTCATTTAGTACGAAGCATGTCTGGAGTTCTTGCAACACCAAGCTAATGGAAGGCAGATGCTATACTCTCTCCAGTGTGACGTCCACTAGTTGTAGTCTTTCAGGCTCTAATGACTGCACTTTAAAGGATCAGCATTTTAGCAAATCAAACAAATTTGTTGTTGCAGTAATTTCAACCCGCTATCAAGTTTATCCCATCATATGTTGACTCCATACTGTAGAGTGTTCTCAGAAGTAAACATGATAAATTATTTGGTATTCCTTTTACCTTGTATACTTTCTTGTGTGCAGGACATGTCTTTTTCCCTTTCCTTCCCTTGTGACCTTATTTAACTTTGTTTGTGCTACCAAAATTGGTCCCAGTGTTGGTTAGATGTAACAGTGGGAAGTTGGATGGCAAAGTAACATCAGTTGAAATATTGCTAACTAAAATTAATATTAATATGAAACTACCAATACAAGAGCATCTGAATACATGTATTCTTAGATGAAATCTGAGCAAAAATTGAAAATATGTCTATAAATAATTCATTAATAACTTCTATAAACTGAAGAATCAAGTAACTACTGTCAATACCTCTATATTAACTGTATTTACCAAGATGTGGGCCATGTCAGTGCTTTAGTATTTTCAGAGGTGTGTGATCGTGCCCTCGTACTAATGTACACCAGCAGTGTCACAGGAGAACTATCCACACTGACTACACAAATTTTTATCCTATTTATTTTCTGACTGAAGTCTAGATTTGAGCCACTGCCCAAGGCAAAGTTCCCATGATAGTTTTTGACATCTCCACTGTACAAATTTACAAAATTTAACTAATTATGCAGCTAAATCTAATAAATATATCAAGAACACAAACAGGCACTCTCCTCACAAATCAAACTTTGTGTTGATCACATTGTCCAGTTCGTCTTTACCATTCCAACCAAGCAAGTGTCTATTGACACAAATGCCTGATGGTTCTAGTTCCGTGCCTAGTAATGAATTGTAGAAAACTGGTTGATATTGTTTATGTCACTAACTTGTTCCATTTTCTTGGATTTCTGTGGCAGGTTATTAGAGGCATGGTTTCTTTGATGTTTTGAGTTTGCCAAAACAAAGAAAAGTTTGAAGAAAAATGTCTCATTGTCATGCACCATGCTCAGTCAACCACCACAAAACTCCTGACATGAATTTTGAAGAAATAATATAACACTAAAATGTATTGCAATTGACCAAATTGTGTTATTTTCATTGTCAGACATTATCACTTGTTTTCATAAAAAAAGTCGATCAATACCCTTGCTTACATCAAGCCATATGAATTAGACGTTGCTGTTTTGCACGCTTTATCTTTGGTGCCATTGTCTCACCAGGCATTGCAGCATTGTTGCCGAACTGTATTGCCAGAGATATGGAAATGTCTATTTTTTGTTCCAACCCCTGACATAATTTTTGATGTTGGAAAAAAGTTTTGTAAAGCATAAAATACAATAAATGTAGATTACACAATTCTTTCATTAAGAGCCCACTATAATAATTATTGGTCCTTAGTGAAAACACTGTCTATAGATGAAAACTGAGCGCTAAATTTCTGAATGTCATCTCTTTGTCCATACCAACAAGATGTGCATTTCTTGCAGTATATGCCGATGGAGGAATCTGTCTGGATATTCTTCAAAATAGATGGAGCCCGACATACGATGTTTCGGCAATTTTAACTTCAATACAGGTAAATGATAAATATGTACAATTACTTGCATATCTAGGGGTGGCTCATTGGGTGCCAACTGCCCTAACTGCACAGAATACTAATTAAATGGCAAGAAATAACCACATTTTTAATTTAGTAGAACCATACAATAACATTCAAGACAGTCAGCTTGGATACAAGTATATGCAACCAATCCACTGGATGACCTTGACTAGACATGTTAAACAACCCAGTTTAGAGAATTATGACATTTTTTCTTGGTGATAACCCCAACCTGTACTTATATGATAATATTGCAAGGGGGTTTGTGGGAGCTAAAGCAGGGGGAGGGGCTTATAGTACAGGATCACAGAAGGGAAAAGTATTGTTATTATTTTGCCAAATGAGTTAGTATTAAACTGCAAGTTCTTGCTATCAAGTTAATTATGTTGTAATCATTGTATAACAGAAAGTTTCTAAATGTGTCAGTGTGAAATGTTATTAATAGAGGGGGAGGGGACTTACTATTGGATAGAATTGCAGTCTTCCTTGTAATGTGGACAATTGCACATGCACGCATCGTTTGGTGAACTAATAATTGAAATTGACAAACATTAAATAGACAAGCTAGAGCATAGTGGTTAATGTTGCAACTGTACTGTTCAGTTCAAAAGTCTTGAAGAAGTTACATTTTCAGTTTACTAAAAATTATTTTTGTAATAAACTTATGTACGAGTCAAATATTCATTCACGTTGCCACCACCAAGGCATTAAACATAGAATTAAAACTGTGTAGCAAGCCATTACAAAGGCACCATTTTCATTTTTATTTTGTAGTAGCCTTGTTAAAATAGTGAAACAATTGGCAGAAGAGAGAACCAAAGAATGGAATTATATCAAATTATACTAAAGTTTTGAATTAATAAACACAAGAAAGAATATTTGATCATTTTTTTAAAATTCAAGTTTATAGGCTGGGGTGGTTGATATGTGATCTCAAACAAATTTAGTTGTTGATGAAAATTAACACATGCCATCTTTGATCAAATTAATTTCCAAACTTTTTCACACTTATTATTTTTCACTGTGTTTACTTGAGGAACTTACATAATAATTGGTTCTGAGAACACTGAAGCATGAGTTTGTAGGGGGTTCGGGACGTGCTTCCCCAGAAATCTTTTCAGATTTTCACATTGAACAAAAACACTTTTTTCCGTGCTTTTGTCTATAGAGGGCCGGGCATTTGACACCTAAGTAACCTCTCAATAGCAGGGCATTTGACCAAAGAAAGGGCTGCCATGGCGGGAAATTTGACAAAAAAAATCAAAAAAATTAATAGCAAATGCCCAGGGTTCTGCCTGGGGGATGGACACTCTTGGATTTGACTCATACATTACAATAAACATACTTGTTCATGGCCACCTGCAGCGAAGCAAAGCATGCGTTATAAATGAGATTTGTTATAAATTGAAGGATCAGCATAATACATACATGTATGTAACTGTGGAAGGCTTATGGCCAGGATTTTATGTTGGTGTCAATGTGACCGATTTCTGTTTTCTCCTGTATAGTCGCTGCTTGATGAACCCAACCCAAACAGCCCTGCCAACAGCTTAGCAGCCCAACTCTATCAAGAAAATCGACGTGAATATGAAAAGAAAGTTAGTGCTATCGTGGAACAGAGCTGGCTTAATTGCTAGTACATGATGATGACAGTGACCAGTGGATAATCACACGCAATTGTTATTTGTAACAACTCGTCCTGTGGCAGCAGCCAGAACACTCTGTTGACAGAGATGAAACTGACAAAGCTAAATGTTTGCACTTAGCTTTTTCCAGAGGCAGATATTATTTTAAGTCTGCTGTAAACACCTTCCGATTTAGACTATAATATTCCTGTCAGCTTTAGAATATACTGCAGAAACTACTGATCAATTTGCAACAGTTTCATTTTGGGAAGGGAGGGATGAGGTGTAGGCATTATATTTCTGGTTTAGGGAATAAATAAAGCTTTCTTGTAAATGTTTTCTAGGTTATGAAATCTATTTTGTACAAATTAAAATTGTTTCAGTTTGCACTGTATATGTATGTCAATGGCCAGATAATACAGTTGTATCTAGATGATGTAAGACAGCTAGTGTTTGAACATTGTTTGAGAATAATGTATTAAATAGACAATATTGATAATAGTCATTGTTGTGAGATCAAGAATTAATAATGCTGTACAGAAATGTGTACATATTATAATAAAACAGTGCTAATTTTTTGGCATATAACTGATTTCATTTCATTGTTCTTTCACTTTTTATTTTATATGATTTTATGTATTTGCCAGTTACAACACAACATGTGTGGACAGTTAATTTATACAGCAAGTTTTTGCATAATTTGTGGTTACAAACAGCAAATAAATATTGCTTCTTGTTGTCTCAATCCTTGACAGTGCACACAATGGGAGTCTACTGGAAGTAATTTCATTGATAATGCAATTTGCTGTTTGTAACCACAAACTACTGCTATGTAAAAACTCACTGCCCACGGTTTGGCACGTCGTGCTGTAAAACCCATCCCTAAGCCCCTGTTTACATTTAGAGTACATGAGTTACTGAGTAGGTTAGCACTAGATCAGATAGACCAGAAGGACCTTTTGGTTATTTAGGGCAGTTGAGAACTATTTAGGGTGAATGA
>JANVCK010285827.1:3164-14546 GCA_026546655.1 Epizoanthus illoricatus
GAATGTACTATGTACGAATGTACTATGTACGAATGTACTATGTACGAATGTACTATGCACGAATGTACTATGTACGATTGTACTATGCACGATTATACTATGTACTATGTACGAATGTACTATGCATAAATGCACTGTGCACGATTGTACTGTGTACGATTGTACTATGTACGATTGTACTATGCACGATTGTACTATGTACGATCAGTTGTACTATGCACGATTGTACTATGTACGAATGTACTATGCACGATTATACTATGTACTATGTACGAATGTACTATGCACGATCAGTTGTATTATGCACGATTGTACTATGTACGAATGTACTATGCACGATCAGTTGTATTATGCACGATTGTACTATGTACGATTATACTATGCACAATTATACTATGTACTATGTACGAATGTACTATGCATAAATGCACTGTGCACGATTGTACTATGTACGATCAGTTGTACTATGCACGATTGTACTATGTACGAATGTACTATGCACGATTTATTAAGTACGCCGTTAAGGGACTTTTAAGCATCTAGGCAAGCAACGGCAATGATGGCGTATGCCAAAACCCAGCTGTCTCCTTTTCTCTTTTCCTTTATGTATCGCGCATTCTGTCGTACTTTTGTGTGTATGAATGAGTGCAAATTGTAGGAACCAGAGCTCGACCCTAGTTTTGCCGCGAAACTAATGTCTAAATCTCTCTTATCGTTGCTAAAACAAGGATTTTACATGATAGCTAAATTAAGTGAATTAGAACTGGGTGTAACCGGGGATACATATAAAAACTAATAAATACAATAACATTGTTTATTTGTTAATTTGTTAAATTGTTGAAATTCTCTCCTGGAAGATGTTACGTAATGTTTTTAACTCCAGGGTAGCATTGGAATGTTCTGGAATTTTCCAAGGATTGTCTGGAAGTTTCCGTTTTCAGTTGTCAACGGCGAAAAATATTTGAATATTTTATTTAGATATTTTCACTATGCGATATGCTTCGTTATCTCCTTTTGAAGAATCATATTTCATGGCGTTTGTACAACATTCCTCACCGTATCTCATGCTCTCTCATATCGCACTTTGGTGACGTTTCCAATTTGTAGGTCGTTTACGTTTGGTTTTGGCTTGCTTCCGAGACACGTTATCATTTTCACTCAAGCGTACACAAGATTCAATTTGTTGTTTCGATGGCGGAAACAGCAAAGTATTTTTCGGTTTATGATAAATGAAAATATATTTTGAGATTCTAAATCAAATTAATTTTCCTGTTTTATTTTAAAGAAAGGCTACTTACTTCATTGACTGTCCAAATATGTATTATGCATTCATGTTGATATGTTTTGTAATTTGGCCGCCTGAAAAATTTTGCTAATTTTTGAAAAAGTATTTTATAGCTTTGCTTTTGACTTGCTTCCAAGTCACGTACTCCAAAATTCTGAATAGTAATAATAATTTGATTCTAAATATATGACCAAAATTGATCATGTATGTCACTCTCACAACCGGAACTGGAGGTTTACATCAAAAACGATTCACCAAAAAGTTTAAATGAAAATCGCAACATCGACTCCCCCAGGAAGGAGTGGCGTAAATTTTTGTGCCAACTAACTTTCTCTGCTCCGCCCTTAGTCAATGCAATATTCTTTCGTGTCATTGGCAACAAGACTCCTGTTGTTTTGTCAGCTTCTGTAGGTTTCTTGCGCTTGAAAATTCACTCTCGTTTACTTATTCAAATTGCAGTTGAATTATGTGTCTATACATACTAATCAAGCCGTCAATGAAAATTTGCGTAATTGATTTCCTGTCGCTGTAGGACTCACATACACTATTTTATTGGTTCCATATATGGGTGCAGTGGATTACGCGATACCTTCATTGTCTGTGTAGATAGATCTTCTATTAAATGTGTGCAGCTGAAGTGTTCTCGAATACTAAATGAGTACATGTACTTAAATTTACACGCACGCTCACGCATAAACGCGTACACTAACACCAACGTACACACATACACAACACACACAGCACAGCACAGCACAGCACCACACAGCACAGCACAGCACAGCACAGCACAGCACAGCACAGCACAGCACAGCACAGCACAGCACAGCACAATACAACGCAACACACACGCACACACACACAAACGCACACAGAGGTTCTCTGTCTTTTTCTCTCTCTTTATATGTTACGCTTTAGTTACAACTATAGTCATTTATGTGTTGTAAAATAACTTAAACTTCGTGCAATATCTGTATTTAAAGATGATGCCAATAAATATCTTTACTACCTACCTACCTCCTCTCGATTTAATATTAAAGTCACATCTCAGGCTCATTTGTCCGAAAAATTGGACAAAAGAGAAGAAAGGTGGGAGTGGATGAGGGGAGAAGGGAAAATTATCGTTTTGCCTTTCTCCCCCCTCTTCTCCCTCTTCGGATCTCTTTCACGCCAATTCTCGCCGTACCGTTAAGTCACGTCTTGATACTTTTTTTCAAGAATAAAGGACAAATGAAATTACCCAATTGCACTTTGGAAAAATTTGGTCCTAAATTCTGCTTTGTTCTGTGGGTTTTATTGTATAATGCTCACCTGAGAAGACTCTCTTATCTGTTCGTGTCGTCCCATCAGTAGCCTCGTTTTCTTGAGCTTCCCTTATAGCTCCGCCACCAGATGGCGGCCAGGTGCACACGAAATCTCCATTATTCCCTGCACTGCTAATGTCTGACTCTTCTAAAACACTCTCTTCTTCTAAACTACACTTTTCGAGAGTCGCGGAGAGAAGCTTGATGTTCGAAAAATCCGGTGTGGGCGAAGTACTTCGGTGCGAGTTTGCTGAGGATGGACAAGAATTATTGACAGAACAATAACCAGAAGAGTTCGTAGTAGTTCGAGCCGAGGTCCTGCTCGACCACGAATAAGTCCTGCCATAAATCCCGGGCGAGCAAGTAAGAAAAGAGTTTCCACATGGTTGGTAAGGATTCGAGGAGAGAAACGAAATTGGGTGTGAGTCCGTAAAATCTTCCGTTACGGCGTGAAAGCCATACGGCTCGAGTGTGTGGTTGCGATCAGAGCTCGGGAGCGAGGCCAGCCGGTCAGGTTCTGCAGGCTGCAGATCCACGGTATGGTTCGAATTATAACAAAAAGATTCATACAAGCCGCTCATAAATTTTCGTCGGGTTTTATTCTTTCTTTGATCACGTACTTGTCGCTGTGTAGTATCAGTCCATAGATTACCATCTTTTAATGAGCGACACGGCCTTGTATCCAATGCCCATTTTCTCCGGCTTCTGAAACTCTTTCGCCAAAATCTGTGAGCACGTCTTTTGCCTGGTGATAGATAAAGAGAGAAAAAGCAGAAACCGAATTAACGGATGTAGTTTGAGGTGAGATTTTATAGATCTCGGGGATATTCACAATCAATTCTTATCCCAGGAAGACAAAACTTATGCAAGGATAAAATGAATATTAATAAGCTGTTAAAAGTTAAAATTCTCAGCCGCGTTTACCGTTGTTAGCTTTGTGGTGGCTCAACTCGCACTCAGCTGATACCACGCTCGAACACTTCTTGTGGCATTTAAATCTGTGGAAATTAAAAAGGAACAGCAGTCGTTACCAGGCTGAAAAAGTTGCAAACAATAATTCTATCTTAACAATTTCTTATTTTGTAATATTTATGTATACACTCGGTGGCCGACCAGTCGTGTTCACGGCGGATTTATCACTGATGTCAGTCTTTTACACTTACCTGCAATCGCGGCATTTTACTCCAAAAAATCTTATAGACTTTTGGCAGTTATCGCATTCTCTCCGACATAGAATAGACCTTGAAAAGCTGCAAGAAAGGACAGAGATGTACATATAAGAAAAGTAAACCAATTTTAGCCCAAATCTCTAGCAGGTGTCAGGGTCCAGTCGACAACAATGAGAAGATTTACTTCCTTTTAGAGGATTCGACCCAAATCTTGGCAATACTCGTTCATGCACCAATGTTACAAGCGAAAAAATGCGCTTTTTATTTTTATCACACACAAAACTGAGGGCGGGAGCTGAGAGTTATATTCTGGCGTCTTGCCACCAATTTGACAGCAAAGTTTTGCACAGATTCATTGTGTGTATGGCGTGGATCAACAACTTCGGATCGGAAAACGAACTTGTCATAATTTCAAACCTTGTTTATCAATGAAAAATTTACTTTTTCCTACCTGTGTGTTGCTGTTTGCATGGTTCATTCCAAGTTTATATAACAGCGTGTCATGTTTTTTCTTTACATTTAGCCAGAAGTTTAACTCGTCTAGCTTAGCTGATTAAATTGTAAGAACTACATCATCGAGGCATCTAGTAATCGAAAGCAACCCAACCAAACAACATACGGATGTGCTTAAGACATGCAAATTTTTTTCTCAGTTTTATTGGACAGATTTTGAATAAAAATAAACCAGCTGCCACCTGAAGGACCAATCACATGCTTTCTTTGTCGGGAGTTTTCAGTTATTAGCCAATCACAAGTCATGAAAGAGTAAATAAATGAGGATCTTCCAAAAAGAGTATTTCTCCTTTTGCTGAACAGTTTTCGCTGTCAAATTTATGCGTATGATTCAGCAAAGCTAACTTTGGCGGTCTCTTGTGAAAACAATATCAAGGCGTGCGAAACCAGCGACAAATATAAGGTATTCAAAAGAGATCAATTCAGAAACGTGCAGATCTACTGCCACAACAACTTCCAATAATGGTTTTGTTTTCAGTTAACTTTAACTTAAAATCTATTAGTCACTTGTTTTTAATAGTAGCTGATGGTATTAGGAAAGAGCTCCTCAAATCGTACGCCGGCTACTTGTATTTTCGATTTGTAGGCTAAGATTTTGGAACTAAATTACGGAATAAGATATTCAACACGAACCAAGCGGCTTAATACATAATATCTCATTTACACGTGCAAGATGCTGAGTGCGACAGGCTTTGTTGCTTTCTTTACAACAAACTCAAAGAATTATAGTAAAACGAATGGAACAGTTCGTAGTCAAGACGACCGGATTTTACCTCGTAAAGTTTTTGTGTTCGGATAAACTTAATAACATCAAAGCAATAACTGAAAGACTGATCGCTGTTAAGACAGCGGAAAAGGCGAACAGTGCAAAATCGTACAATTTTAAAACTCAATTTGATCCGTATTATTGTAAAACACAACGTAGAATTTAAAAACAGAAAATGTTTTGATGTTTTTAAATAAATCAACCGCATTATTAGAATTCTGCGACCCAATGAGGAAACATTTAAATTGTTTTCAATTGTCACACTTTATTTGGTTCGCAAATTTAGTAAAAGTAAGTGTCCCTTTTCAGTATTCAGAATGTTTTCTCGGCAGACATGTCTGTTTTAGTAATAAATTATTAACGCTGTGAAGCTGTGGTTTTTTTAAATAAAACATTCAATGTTTTGGGAAGAACATTTGAGTCTCGGATGTGTAAATAAAATTTACGAATATAATTCAACTAGTTGTCAATAATATTTCCAACGGAGTTTGAAATCTAGTCTCTAAGCAATTTCGCAGATACTTTTATAGCATACTGGCATAATACATTTGTAAATATGTTTGAAGTGGGTAGAAAATAATTTTAACAAATATGACGACATATTTGTCCTCCGCACCACGTTTTAAAGTCATTAATTGCTTACTCACTCATATGCTGGACACAATAGGCAAACTGAATTATGATTAAAAATGAATGCAAAAATATCTTTTAGGGTAACTGAATCTGCTAACAAAGCAATTTCCTTTACAAAGAAAGTGTAAAAGTTTTGAAAATATCTTTCAAGGAAATTTTAACGTCCGTGCGTGGGAGTCTGTAAGTGTTTGTTGCACTAACTCCAGAAGTCTCCATAAGATACCCACTTTTAGCCTGTCCGTGAACCTAGACTTGTTAGCAGTCCAAACTATTTTGAAGTCAGTAGTCCTTGTAGGATACAGAGGCCTATTCATTCTCTCGGCTTGTAAAGCACAGAATTCAAAGCCATATCTAGGTTCTCGCAAAGTCCGTTGTACAAGGGAGCTAACGTTCAGTCTATTAAACTACCAATCAGTCAATCAATCAATCAATCAATCAATCAATCAATCGACCGATCAATTAATCAGTCAATAAATCAGTCAATCAATCTATATATCTCAAAATAAAATAATATTGACGTTCGATTGTAGTAGAAATAGAATTCACTGGAAGTCTTGCTAAATTCATCAGCTGACAAATTTATTATTAGACAAATTGATACATCCTATCCGGCCATTTCCGTCAAGTGTTCTACTTGTCTTAATCATTATGTTCCTTTCACAAAGAAACCGTATTTGGCTTCCATACAAGTCATAAGTTGTACTCAGTTTGACATTTTACAAGTTCAGTTTGCTTTGCCCTTAATAAATAAGATGTTTCGTATTTTCTGGAAAACTTCGTTCATAAACCGATGTTATTTGCTCAGCGTTATTATTAGCATATTTTTCTCTTTCGCCTGTCTCTTTCTTGTTATTCTTCATGTGTAAGGTTTTACAAACGGCTATTTTAAGCATTTTTTGCGATGCATGAAAATCTCCACAAATTCAAAGGGAATGTAAAAATAACAGGTTACTGTGGTAAACAAACACAAAAGAGATTATGATAAGCCATAAAGGAATGTGGATGGTTAAAATTGAGGAAGATTAAAACGGATTACAAACTCTCAATTTAATTTCGGTCCAGGCTAGACATTAACTACGTTTAACCCATTCGCTGTCAAAATTTTGTGTTTTGTATTTGAATCTAACTGTTTTCACCTAATTCAGCTAATATATAATCATTTTATCGTTTCTTTTTATCTTGTTGAGCTTACAGCTCATGTTTTATGACTTAAAGGATTTTACCTGCACATCATTAGTAGCCATGCATGACACAGGTCCTTTAATTTCGTGAATCGCAATACTGATCTAAGAGATTTACACTTTTGGGAGACTGGAAGTATTGTATTGTCCTGTTATATGGGGTTTGGCCTGAAGTGTCCCCAAACCAACCGGGATCAACTGGCATATCTGACCCAAAACACGACACACGTCCAGCCTTTTAGTTACAACTGACGTAATTTACTAGTATTTTTAAAAAAAACAAATTGTAAATGAAAAATTACGAAATAATCATACAAAGTCTCGTATTTCGTGAAATCCAATACAAAGTCTCATATTTCGTGAAATCTTATACAAAGTTTTATATTTCGTGAAATCTCATAGATAAACGACTGATTACACAACAGCAAGGAGATCTGGATCTTTGTTGTTTCTGCAATGAGAAGATGTGGGATCTAGCCTTCGTGGCCCGGCGTTCTAGCTAGACTACTACAGTCCCCCTTTCACTCTCTAGATCGTTAGAGTTTGCACAAGGCGATTATTCCCCCAACACGTCCACTCGCCCAGTCGCTCGCCTTGCACGAACTCTCTCGACCTGCAGAGGGAAAGGGGGACTGCTCGTAGTCTAGGCTATAATGGCCTTACTACCAACCAATCACAGATAAGTACACTTACGGGACTGGTCATGAAGTATTGGGAGGGGGTGGGTCATCAAATTTCCTGCCTCAAAATAGCGGTGGGGCCATGTGATAGTGAATCATCATCATCATCATCATCATCATCATCACCATCATCATCGTCGTTATCATTTGTCAAGATGCTCCACTCACCGAAGTGAATTTCAGAGAGGTCCAGTTAGCATGCCATTAGGGGTGGGTCACGCTAAAAAATTTGCCTTGTCTTGACATTAGGTACATCATAATGGACTCAGAATGCAGAAAAAGTAATTACGGAGGACCCATATTTTCAAAATGTTTCCGGGAGAGCATGTCCACCCTAGAAATGTTCCCCTTTCTCCTAGTTATTTTAGTCACAACATAACGGGTATGCCAACTCCTCTCAAGACAAACCAGCTACACACCTCTGGGCCTAGTTGTTCGAAATTGAGTTAACGTTAACTCACGGTTAAAATTTTAACTCATGATTGGGTTTAGTTTCTTATAGACTAATTTGGACTGTCATGTCGGGTTTAGGTAACTGGGTTTCTGATGAATGTTTCAACAATACTTTATCAGCACCGGATTACGTATTCCTAAATGAAGAAATCTCATTTAAAATTTGGCCTGACCCTGGGTCAAAGTAAACCCACTTTCAAGCAACTGGTGTTTGACATTAACAAACAGTAGTTGTATTCCATTGGCTCAAGAATTATAAAATCAATTTTAAACTAACTTTGTGTATTGATCAACGAATATTTGGATGGGGAGGGGAGGGAGGGGAAGAAGGATTATACCTGGAAAGCACTGTTTGTTTATTTATATACTGAGCTACTTGGTCTATTCTACACCCAAGCAAGGGAAGGGAAGGAATTTATTACCCGGATTGTGTGGTTACTGATAAGTGTCCTATAATTTAAAATGTAACTTTCAAAGTTTGAAATGCAATATCAGTTAATTTGTTCACCAGTGCTTTCAAATTGTAGGAAATGGCATATCAACCTTTGGTTTCAATTACTTTGAGAAAGCTGACTATGACAAGTACTTTTCAATCTGTATATGTACCTTTAATAGAAATGAAATCAAGTAAAGTTTAAAAGACAATTATTCCCGTCCCTTTTCATCAACTTGTCCGCAGTTGATGGCCAGGGCTGCTCCACAATTGGTCAATCAAGCACACTATGGTTTTATTAGCCAATGAGATTGGGATTTTAGAAAATTGCGCTCTGCATGTGCAGAATTTGTCTGATATATAAAGTACCGTGTTTGCGGCACATGCTCTGTGATTATTGGAGATATGAACTTTATTTTTCCGTCACAAAAATACAAAATCTTTAATTTATTTATTGTCACCTTGTGTTTACAACTAAATTAGGGTGATGTTACGTGGGAACATCTGAAATCAACAAAATATAACATGGCTTGCTACGCAGTCTTCGTTCCGGAAATATTATGCGCGCTTTGAATGACCTTCATAAACCCACAACATTGTTGATAAAATGTTATTCGATTTGGTGTGTGTAACACCCTCGCCATCAACTTTCGCGCAACATGATTAAGTAATGTTTCAAGAATTATCATTTGGTTAGAGCACAACAGGAGAAAATTATCCGAGATCTCTGAGTAGCATGAGTTGAGAGTGCTTAGTGCGGCCCATACAAGCTAATTATCCCACATTGCAGAAAAGCTATCCATCATAACGCTAATGAAAGTTTTTTAACTTTTGCGCCAATTTATGACGGTGTAACTTAGTGGCGGCAGAAATTAGGCAAGTTATAAGAAACTCAAAGCTTTTCAGACTCTCACAATGGCATCGTTATCCATCATGAAAAACGGATAAATTATATAC
Organism: Epizoanthus illoricatus; assembly: GCA_026546655.1. Lineage (NCBI taxonomy): Eukaryota > Metazoa > Cnidaria > Anthozoa > Zoantharia > Epizoanthidae > Epizoanthus > Epizoanthus illoricatus. The sequence goes on from JANVCK010285827.1 coordinate 12,536, forward strand.
AGACTGTATATCAAGTTCAGCCATCAAAAATAGAGCTTTTGTACTGAAGTACTCCTACAACAAATACTAGAAACTACTGTTAATAAAATACCAAAGCAAATCATATAAATTTCTTGACGGTGAAAAACTCCTAAATCAAACTTTGTCTATTTTGCCAAATTTTCTATTTGCTCGATCCTCACTTTTGCCTAGCAATATCCAAAACTGGGGCAATTTGTCCTACCTGAGCAATATACAAATGGCTTTTTAGACAATTTACCGCATGTCCATAACTGAAAGGTTATTATTGTGATTAGAAAATCACTTTCTAAACCAATATTGCTATTGTCAGTAGCCATTACAAACTGATCAACAATATGCGCAAAACACGCAAATGAAAGTCCATTCTCTCTACACTCACACGTACATAAATTTCTCGGCAAAAATAGTCATTATTGTCTTTGCAGTGCCGTCAAATTCGCATTTTTTACTACCTTCCCAAGATTACATACATGCAACTGGCTGTTGAAAAGGTTGAGTGGCTTGCGTGAGGTTACTCATACGCGAAATGTCAACAACATGCACAACTCGGCAAAACACCTGCACCCTGAACAAAAAGCTTTCACAAATTATAAATTAAGAGACTACATTGGGCTGTAACCTAAATCTTATCACTTCGGGGAGCCATGTCTTGCTGGGTACCGCATGAAGAAACGAGCACATATATTGAATAAAGAACCGAATCTACGGCTGAGTAAACATTTATAAATGGAAATTCAGTTTCAAAAAGTTCTGTGCTGAATCGGAGTATAGAAGCATAGGGAGCCAATATTAAACAGACCCGCGCAGTCGTCCACTAACAGGCGGAGCTGAGCTCATCGCAGGCTTAAGCATAATCACTTATATATATTGGTACCGCATCCTAGAAATTTGTTTACTGCATGCTACAGTTTTATTTCAAACAAAGCTATTGCACTCTCACCGAACTGTGCTGTGTTTAGATGAAACCCCAGACTATGAAATTAATTAGGATTCTGAACTGAATATTTTTTGCCGGAAACGTCAGTCGACAACACAAGAGCACCGAATGAAAGAATCGATTCCTTATTTCTAATCAGTTATCAATAATTGCTACTTGTATAAACAAACATCCTCGTTCCAGTTCGCTTTGTATGCTTGATCCAATAGTAAAGCGCCCCGAAACTAAAATTGCCAACACGAGCGATTTATCTCGAAGCTCCATTTGCTGTCTGAACCCCTCAGTGCAGTATTCCTTAACATACTGGTTCAATAAGCATTTTCACTCCAGCTGTGTAAAGAAACAAAATAAACGCCCAATACCCATGCAGTAAGCATGAGAGGCTCCCGCCCTCTAGTTCCGAGATTAAATTGGCGAGACGTGAGATATCGTTCAGTGTAGGTTGGACAAGTCAAAACAGTTTTTCGGCTCCAGGTATGTCGACCTTCAATTTCGGTCAAGAAAGCCGGCAAAATTCTAACCTGACCTCAGACGCTAATTTTTATTCGCAGCGAGAAAATCTCTCATCTGAGTTAGGCTAGCAACTGAAATTCTTCAAGGACAAAAGACCGTGACTGTTGAACAACTCAACTTTTGTGGCCACACATTGGCAAGAAAACATTTGATTGATAATTCAAATCAGTGTTTATTTGCATTTGGTTGCAAATGTTGTGAAAAAGCCAACTTTTCAGGAAGTCTCATTGGGTTTAACCAGTTAACTGAAACTGATAAACGGCCTAATATTTTACCGTCACTCGGCAACCGGTTTAAATTTTTGCCGTCAAAATTCGTTCAATTAACATCAATCATCAAAACAGCCTAGGGGGTGGACCATTTGATGTGTGGGGTGGCGGGGTGGAAGAATGACTTGCGAGAATTTTTTTAGGTCTGGAATGGGTCTGCAATGTTTTTGCTTCTCCCTCTCTTTCTCTCTCTCTTTGTCTTTATAATTTTGTGTCGTGCAATTTTTTTTCCTGCTTTTTGGCTCGTGCAATTTTTTTTACAAATTCTTCC
>JANVCK010286049.1:0-14536 GCA_026546655.1 Epizoanthus illoricatus
TGTTGGCCTGCAGTCGACTAAGCGAATGAATAACGGATCCGTTTTCACCAAGCTATATATCACGAGAGAGCGGAACTTTTGACAGTTACAAAGAATTCGGCCGACATGCGCCGAAGCCGACAGCGACCATCAGTAAAACGGTTCATACTGAGGACTGAAGCGGTAGCGGCACGGAAAGATAAGCGGCGAGGAATTCAGTATTTGCGGGTAATCTAACCGACAAGAGTCGGCGTTCGGCTGCCGCCCTCACAGCGAAAGGACGGTGGATTCTTCCTCGGCACTAGTACCAAGCTCTTACCTAAATTCCTATCCGTTGTGACTTTAGTAGTTTTTATGATCGTTTATTAGTCTGCGATAGATAAAAAAGGCGAGTGTTACTCAGTTATAAATGAAAATAGGAATTATAACCAAGTGTGTAGCTGTGTATAAAGTATTTTATACAACACTTAGATGTAACGTAACGCGCGCTTTGATTGACTAACAGAGTCTTTAATTTATATCAGAGGATAAAGACACTCATTTTATCTTTGCCTTATTTCAGTTTCGTAAAAGCAACATAGAACTGTGATATGTTAAACACGTCAAAAGTTGAAGAGCACTCGAGAAGCATTCGGCTTCGCCTCGTGTTCTCTCTTATATTATACTTCTCTCGTGCTCCACAATTCCGACGAGTTTATTTAACAAATGTACGATAGCTTTCCGTGGCACGGTATGTACTCTGTACTCACGAGGCGCCACAACATTTGACCATTCGATGATGAAAAACGTGGTCAACAAGAATACATACCACGGAAAGCTATCGTAAATTTGTTAAAATTTACACATGCGCTTACAGGCGCATTTTCACACGCGCAAACATCGGCACTGCGCCACTTAAAGCCAGCACAGTGCCGATGAGTTTTGGGCATTGCATTTCTGATTTGTAACGGGGGAAAACTGTGCGGACCAGAGATTTATTAGTCTCTTTGATGTAAATATTTTTCAGTTTATTCTGCCCTTTCTTCGAAGAGAAAACGACAGCGTTACGTGGAGAGACTATAGCAAAGGCTTAACTAGGGTTGTAAGAAGCAGTTTCATATTGGTGTGCGGCGAAGTTGATGCAGTGACTGATAGCCTGCTAATTTCTGTTGCCCCACTCCGAGCGCCCAGTGAACCCGAATTTGCTTTGCTCGAGATGCGGGCATAGTCCATCGTGCGCCTGACGTTAGACGGCTGAATTATGCACCGATCAATGTTAAGCCGATGGGGGGAGGGGGGAGGCGTGGCAGATATGGGGCATATGCTAACTCTTGCCACCCCGAGGGTCGGGTATTTAACCAATATTTGTAGTGCTGCCTGTCAAAGTTTCTTAAATTGACCGAAATGTACCTGGCCGCAGGGTGGGAGTTTGAACAAATATTCTCAAAACAATTCAAATGTTCTGAATCTACCCCGTCTCTAGCCTTAGCATTGATAGATGCAAGCGCTAAGGGAGGGGGGCTGTGGATAAAAAACACAGGGAAAAAGGAGAGGGAGTATGGAGAGTCTCTCTCCCCATTCCTTCTCTTCCTTTTCCTCGTTTTCTCTCTCCTCTCCTCTTCCTTAGCGCTTACTACGCAGGCTACTATCAGTGGCGTACCCAGCCCATGAGCCTGCAAATTATTTTTGACACAGAAAAAAACACTGAGAAAAAATGATATAAATAAAAGGAGCGGAACGTAAACCTATTGAGGGACGCTTTTATATATTGCCAAAAGTCGTAATATTTAACCCAACGCTTTTACAGTATATAAACAGGATATAAAAGTAAAATTGGTTGGCGTTCTGGATTGAGAGCCGACATTTATTTATTGAAATGGAAACATAAGTTTGAATCCCTTTTAAATTTTTATGCTATAAAATCAAACTGAGTTTTTTCTAAACAGTTTTTAACGATTTCAAAACCTAAAATCCAGAATGTCCGGTTATTTACAAGTGATTATAAAATGCATTGAAATGCAATGAAAGGCAAGAAATACGACTTCAGGGGCCCTATTTGTTTTGGAATTTCCGGGGAGGGCATGCCCCCAGATCCCCCTAACCCTAGAAGCTCGCGCATTTCGTCTCACCGGGCCCAGTGACCACCCACAATGCTTTGCGGTCGTTGGACGGACACCGTCTGCACCGGGCCTACAATTACAAATACCCTGAAGCCTAGGTACGCCACTGACTATTAATAGGGGGCCAGGCCCTCCGTCAAAGGCGAATGCACGGCCTTCATGTCGCTGTCCTGAGAATGACATACAACTGGTAATATAAACTGATAAAGCTGCTGGGCAGAATGTAAACCTAGCTGCGTTAGGACTTTAGGCTAAGCGTATTAAGTACAAAACAATGCAGGCCAACTGTACAGGCGCATATAGTCTGAAGGGATTAAAATCGTCTTCTTCCTACAGAACAACACCATGGCTTGCTAATACCATTGGTCAAACTAGAACTTGCAGACACAACAACTATTAAAACTTCGTACTTCGTCACAGAAGTCCACGCGGATTACATATTTTAAAATTATAAGTAAAAAAATTGAATTATAAAGGTTCATTAAACAAGATCAATTATTACAAGATCGATTAGAATTAATATAAATAGTAAGAAGATGAGTTGATTTACACAAAGTTGTTCACTAAGAATCATGTTAATCGCTTCAGTAACGGATTCAAGAGAGTGTATTCCACTTACCTAAGTTTATTTTTTCACCTGAAAATTACTTTTAAAATTCGAAATTGATACACTGTCAGTAGTATAGCAGCATGACTGTCGGCTGATATTTTTAGAATTCTTCGTTACGGATCCAAGTGCAAAACTTCTGTTTCCGCGGGCAGGTTTATAGTTCAATGTGCCAGATAGCACTAGAACCAATTTACAGCTCTCCAAATATTGGCTAAGCTAATATGTAGTTCGTCCTAGTTATTAACGAGTATGTTGGGGCAAGATTAAGCATTTTTTAGATTAGGCCCCAAGACTTTGATGTTCCAGATGGTAGACGTAGTTCATATTCTAAATTCTACGTGTCTCACATTACGGAAATATATGTTCAAACGGTTTATCAGCTAATACTATTTAAAATGAAAAAATCTAAAAAATGCTTAATCTTGCCCCAACATACTCGTTAATAACTAGGACGAACTACATATTGCTTAGCCAATATTTGGAGAGCTGTAAATTGGCTGGTCTGACGTTCTTCCGAGACACGTTCGACCAATTCTTCCACTATGACGTCATATTTCAAAGCGTCAAAATATTTTTCTCTACGACATTGGTCTCAGCTGCTAAAGTCATTTGCCATAGAAAGAAATTAACATCAGTCTATTCGCAGATAAGGATTTTTAAAAACAACTATGTTTTGCATGTGATGTAATGTTGGATATCTGCCTGATCTTGGGCCAGTTGGAGTAAAAGTTCTGCTGCATGGGAGGTGAAAATGGGCAACACCAGCACTAGCCTAACCCTACTCTTATAATTATCGACACGACCACAAGTGCGTGTGTTCTTTAAGTTCCCCAGTTGAGCGTGGAGAGACTATAGCAACGGCTTAACCAGGGTTGTGGGAAGCAATTTTATGCTTGATGTGCGGCGAAGCTGATATAGCGATAGCGTGCAAATTCAGTCGCCTCACGTCGGTCGCGGCAACGGACTAGGGTCGAATTGGCTTCACCAAGAGAGTCAACGCAAATACAGGGCCCAGACCGTTGTGCACCTGACGTGAGGCTTCTGAATTATGCACCTATCACTGTTAAGCCGGCGAGGGGGGGAGGTGTGGCAGATAGGGGGCATATATGCTAACGCTTGCCACCCCGAGGGTCGGGTATTTTACCAATCTTTGTAGTGCTGCTTGTGCCCCGTCTCCTCCCTCTGAAGCTCAGAATTGATAGGTGCATTTCTAGTCCCGACTTTGCTGGGGCAGTCGGAGTGTTGAAGACATAGGGAGAGGGGGGGGCAAGGCAGGCCCTATTGGGGGATTAATATACGGCCTATCATGACGCTGTCCTGAGAATTGGAGACCATGCAGACCAACTGTACAAGCACATATATGATATAGTCAGAAGGGGATAAAATCGTCGTCTTCCTACAGAACAAAACCACGGCTTGCTAATACCATTGGTCAAACTAGAACTTGCAGACACAACAACTATTAAAACTTCGTACTTCGTCACAGAAGTCCACGCGGGTAATATATTAAGCAAAAAATTATAAAGAATTATAAAGGTTCATTTTAAAAACAAGATCGATTATTACGAGATCAATTATAATTAATATAAATAGTAAGAAGATGAGTTGATTTACACAAAGTTGTTTACTAAGAATCATGTTAATCACTTCAGTAAGGGATTCAAGAGAGTGTATTCCACTTGTCTAAGTTGAACTTTTCACCTGAAAATTACTTTCAAAATTCGAAATTGATACACTGTCAGTAGCATAGCAGCATGACTGTCGGCTGATATTTTTAGAACCTCGTTACGGGTCCAAGTGCAAAACTTTCGTTTCCGCGGGCAGATTTATAGTTCAGTGTGCCAGATAGTGCTAGCACCAATTTCCAGCTCTCCAAATATTGGCTAATATGTAGTTGTCCTAATTATTTCCGAGCATGTTGGGCCGAGGTTGGGAATTTTCCAGATTTTTTTCCATTTCAAATTATATTAGCTGATAAACCTTTTGAACATATATTTGTGAGACTGATGGTATTTGGAATATGAACTACGTGTACCATCATCAAGTTCAAAGTCTCTGAGCTGGTCTCACGTTCTTCCGAGACACGTTCAGCCATTTCTTCCACTATGACGTTATATCTCAGAATATGCTGCTCTACGGCATTGGTCTCCGCTACTGAAGTCAGTTGTAATGCAAAACATGAACATCAGTTTATCCGCAAACAAATATCAAACAACTGTCTTTTGCATGTAATAAAATATTAGACTGCTTAATCTGGGGCCATGCAGTTGGAGTAAAAGTTCCGTTTGTTGTTCACCCCAGGCCTGGCGTTGTTGCATAGGATGCTATAATGTTCAACGTCTAACAAGGCTTTATACAATGACAATCAGAGGTTGTGGGTCTCGCAATGTGTTCATAAGAAGGAACGAGTAGCCAATAACGAGATCGGCACTGTCATAATCAATTGTGATATTTTTTTCTCTTTGATGTAAAGAAATTTTAGCTTATTCTGCCTTTTTCCGAAGAGAAAGGGACAGCGTTACTGGTTTCCCCCAATTTATTAATACGGCAGCAGGACCTCTGTACGGGAGAGGCGAAAATTGACAACACCAGCATTAGCCTACTCTTATAATTAATAATTATCGACATGACGACACTGAAGTGCGTGTGTTCTTTAACTTCCCCGGTTGAACGTGGAGAGACTATAGCAACGGCTTAACCAGGGTTGTAGGGAGCAATATTATGTTGGTGTGCAGCGAAGCTGATATACTGATAGCTTGCAAATTCAGTCGCCTCACGTCGGTCGCGCAAGGGAGTAGGGTCGAATTTGCTTTGCCGAAAGGGTCAACGCAATTACAGGGCCTAGACTGTTGTGCGCCCGACGTGAGGCTTCTGAATTATGCACCTATGACTGTTAAGCCGGAGGGGGGGAGGGGGGAGGCGTGGCAGATATGGGGCATATGCTAACTCTTGACACCCAAAGGTCGGGCATATTTGTAGTGGTGTCTGTCAAGTCTCTTAAATTGACTGAAATGTACCTGGCCCCAAGGTGGGGATTTGAACAAAATATTCTCAAAAACATTCAAAGGCTCTACATGTGTCCCGTCTCCTCCCTCTCAAGCTTAGAATTGATGGGTGAATTTCTAGTTCCAACTTGCTGGGGCAGTCGGAGTGTTGAAGACATTGAGAGATGGGGGGTGGGGGGAGGGGGCGCCGGCATGGCAGGCCCTATTAGGGGATTAATAAACGCCCTATTTTTTATTTATTTATTTATTTTTTTAATAAACGGACTATCATGGCGCTGTCCTGAGAACTGGAGACCATGAGTCATTGACATACAACTGGTAATATAAACTGTAAAGCTGCTGGGCAAAATGTAAACCTAGCTGCATCAGCACTTGAGACTAAGCGTAAGTCCTAAAGAATGCAGGCCAACTGTACAAGCACATATAGTTACAAGGGGTCAAAGTCGTCGTCTTCCTACAGAACAACACCATGGCTTACTAATACAATTGGTCAAAAAAGAACTTACAGACAAAACAACTATTAAAACCTCGTACTTCGTCACAGAAGTCCACTCGTGTAGCATATTAAGCAAAATATTGAATTATAAATGTTTATTAAATAAACAAGATCGATTATGACGAGATCGATTAGAATTTTAAAATTAATATAAATAGTAAGAAGATGACGTGATTTACACAAAGTTGTTCACTAAGAATCATGTTAATCACTTCAGTAACGGATTCAAGAGAGTGTATTCCACTTGGCTAAGTTGATTTTTTCACCTGAAAGTTACTTTCAAAATTCGAAATTGATACACTGTCACAGTGTCAGTAGCATAGCAGCATGACTGTCGGCTGATATTTTTAGAACCTCATTACGGATCCAAGGACAAACTTCCGTTTCCGCAGGCGGGTTTATAGTTCAGTGTGCCAGATAGCACTAGAACCAATTTCCAAGCTCTCTAAATATTGGCTAATATATAATCGGTCCTAATTTTCCGAGCATGTTGGGCCGATGTTGGGAATTTTCCAGGTTTTTTTTCCTTTTTAAAAATTCTATTAGCTGATAAACCTTTTGAACATATATTTCCGTAATGTGAGACTGGTGGTATCTGTTATATGACCCACGTCTACGTCTACAAAACACCAAGGTCCCTGATCTGACGTTCTTCGGAGACACGTACACGTTCGCGTTTGACCATTTCGTCCACAATGACATCATATCTCAAAATATGTTTCTCTACGGCATTGGTCTCCGCTGCTGAAGTTAGTTTTAATGCAAAACATGAGGAGCAGCCTATCCGCAAACAAACATCAAACAACTGTCGTTTCCCGTCAGAGTGTTACAAAAATTATACCAGGACGCAGAATAGCGGAACGGCTCGCACAGGTTGCTGGAAAAGAGGAGCAAATCCGCAAGGCATGTACAAGGCATGCACTTGTGACCTCTTCCTGTGTTTACATTCTCCATATTTGGATAATATGGACTTATTTAGAAAATATGCAAGCAAAGCACAGACTTGCGTTGATCACGTGACTTCCTCTCTAGCAGCAATCAGACAAAATGAAAATGGCGGCGATAACTCGAAAATGTTTGGAACTCTTATGAAGAATATTCTATTCCTTTTGGGCTGAACCCCAGTGATGTCGAAAAAGAACAATGAACCGCGCTGTTTCAACATCTCGGTTGTTGGACTCTCGGGTTTGGATCGTGATCAGTCACTGTATGGAGTTGGCAAATCATGCCTGTGCAACCGCTTCGTTCGGCCGTTAGCAGACGACTATGTCACCGAACACACCTCAGTTTTCAGTGCTTCGGATTTTAATGGGAGAGTAATTAACAATGATCAGTTCTTATATTGGGGAACTACTGTTAAAACAGCAGAGGATGGGAGTCAAGTATCGTTTCAGGTTTTTGAGCAGACGGAGTTCATCGACGATTCGAATTTGATGCCGCTTTCTAGGGGAGGGCAACTTGTTCCCTACCCAAAGAGATGTGCAAGTACGAAGCTAACTTCACACGAAAAACTCATGTACATTAGCCGTGATCAAGTTGCCCTACAGAGCGATTACACGCAGCTATGTCTACCTGGAGGAAAAGTGACCATCGATGGCTTTGTGGTGTTGTTTGATGTGGAAGCGAGTCGTGCCAAACGGCTGGAAGATCAGCAAGAACGTTTCTTGTCATCAGTTCTGTCGTATATTCAGAAGACGAAGAAACCGTTTGTTGTTGTGGCCACTAAATGTGATGATACTCAGCTAAATTTGCTCCAGGAAGCTCATAGATTTGCACAGTCGAAGAAGATAAGTGTGCCAGTTATAGAAACTTCAGCTCACCATAATGTCAATGTCGAACTGGCTTTTGTTGCCTTGGCGCAACTCATCGAACGAGGTAAGGTACGTTCTAAAGTTCTACCTTTCAATGATGCACAGAAGCTTCAAAGAGAATTAGTTGAGAGAACTTTAAACAATTATCAGAGCTTAATCAACAGAACAGTTACTGACTTCCGAGTAATTTGGAAGAACACAAAGAAAGTTGTCGAAGAGAAGCAGGAATTTGCGGAGTATCGCGATCTTTGTGGAAGCGATGCCTGCAAGAAACTTTTTAACAAGCACATTCGAAAGTTACGCAAGGAGTACGAAGAGAGAAGGTTTAACGAGTATTTACTGAAACTTCCAAATGCTCTGGATGAGCTAATGCCAAGTATTAACTCCTTGGAACTTTGGCAGTGGAACTGGCAGAATTGTCAGAAAGCAATTCGGAATCACAAGGAGTTTAGCAAATGGATGATTGTTCTTCCAGCAGAAACTGCTTGGAACGAGAGCGATCATTTACTAAGTGACGATTTGAGAATACCTTTTGATGTTCTAGACTCTGAAGAGGCAGGGAAAGTTTTCGACTTACACGTAGAGAAGTTAAAAGCTGCTGAAAAGAAAGCCCGAATGAAGAATGAGTTTCGGAAACTACTTCAACTCACACCACAAATTCGGCCAGGCGCACAATGGCTGGAAGCGGCCGTGCTCCTCCAAAATGAGGAAAGCTATCAGTATCTTGAGGACAACGAACGATGTGCGATTTTTGATCTCTACGTCCGAGAAATTGGCGAGCAGGCCAAAGTTGACTTTCAGGAATTGTTATTCGAGTCAGCAGCTCTGTTTAGCAAACTAGGGCCAAGTGTTCGGCCATCTGACCAAGATGTTCAAACAATCAGGGAAACTTTGTCTACAGACGATAGGTACAAGAGACTAGAAAAGATGGTTAGCGTGCGAGATATTTTATTGCTAAATCACATTGCCTTACTGTACAGCCCTACAAGATGTCTCTGTGGGCCAGAGAAATGCCGCGACAGGTTAATGCAGGAGATTGTTGCGACTACTAATAACAGGTTAGTGATGAAATGTTACCGACATAAATAAATGCAATTACACTGTTGCCATTCTTGCCCTGGGAATGACAGATGACTCTTTGATGTGACCTACCTTTTTGTGGGGCTGGCATGTTGTTATTAAGTAGTTAGTACGTCTTACGCGTTCAGAACTCATCTCTGGAATTCTATCGAAGGGTTGTGGTTGAAGAGAACGCGAAGCGAAGCTATGTATGGCTTGCATAAAATCAGTTAGGCTAGAGTGCGCGCCGTCACATGTCGAAAAATCGTTCATATTGCACGAACCCACCTCCAGAATCTACATTTTATGTTCAAAATAATCATTCTTTAAAATAGTTTCATTTGTCGTACTCAATCTGCGTTGAATCATTGTGATAGATCCATCAAACATAGTCTTCTTGTGTAATTTGTCACAATCTAGGGAACATGTCAATGAAGACATATTTGAAGCAATTGAGCTTGCAGACAATCACTCGCTATGATAGCTTGTTGGAGATTTATGCTTTCAACAACGTTATAAAAGGTCTCTGAAGGGTCAATTTTCAAAAGAAGGCAGTGTTTAAAATAGGCTGTACACAAAACCGAAATGTATGCATTCTTTTCAAGACGAAGTTGTATGGTGCTATTGTGTACATAATAATCGTTCAGGAAGCGGGCATCATTGCCAAAGAACAGATGACAGTCCTCTGCATCATATTTATGTCTGCTGTGGAGGGCAGATATTGTAATGTTTACAAGAGTTCTTTATGCGGAAAACCACAATCGTTTTCGTTGCGACCTTTGAAGCTAAACACACATCCAGTTCTGAAAATCTGGTACATGCTTGGGCTATTAAATAAAATCTATTTTGTTTGAATTTTTCTTGTCTTTGCGTATGTACGAGACGGTTGAACTAATGTGCTAATATGCTTATCCACTGGAATTTTTATTGTTTTGATAGAGCTCTTTGTATGAGGTGTGTAAAGGCATTATAAATCAATGACCTCATCGGAGTGAAACTGTAACCATTTCTAAGAGATAGAATTGACTTTTTCTAGTTAGTATAGCCACAAACTAGCCTCAAGGCTCAAGTGTATTTTTGTAAACATGGGCACAGCACAGGAAATGCGTTCTTGCATGGCAGTAAAAATATATTGTGGTTTAGGTTATGCTCTTTACTTGTTATTTTTCAAGAAGTTTGTTGTAGATAAAAGTGGGTTTTTGCAAGATACGTGCAGAATGGGGCATCAACAGCAAATCCTTGATTTAGACTGTAAAATATGGGAGAAGTTTTGAGCAGCTGAGAATATGTCAATAGTGCATGGTAACAGTCTCAAGTGGTTATATATAGTGAGGGTCCTAATACTTATAGGATTTCTGTGATACGTGATCTGATGTTTGTGTTTTTGTGATGTCTAAATGGAGGATTTTGTTTATCCTGGTTTGTGGTATGTCTATACTGAATCTTAATATGTGAAATTTAAGACTCTTTCTAATATTTGTGATCATCAACCAAAAATATTATGAGAATCAGTGTTAGGTAATATTTACAAATACTTCCTTGGATAATGCACCAGTCAAATTAACCTCCAGCTTCCCACCTCTTTCCCCCCCCCCTCCCCGGGACAAGGTGGGGGATTTGACACAGGCTACTGTCAGATGTGGTCAAAAGCCCTACCCCCTCAGGATGAATTTGCTAACAAAACTTGTCAAAATATATCAAATCCCCCTGGGTTGGGGACATCAGCACTATTGAGAAATATTAAAATGAACAAGATGGAAGTCCACACTGAGATAGACAGTGTGATTTCCTGTGCTGTCTTCAATGGCAGAACCATTTTCAGATTGACACTACACTTTTTTCTTCTGTGCACAGACCAAGTAGGGTATTTCAACAGAAAAGAATGAAGGATAATCTTAATATTTTAGTAATGGGAAAGGAGAAGTTGGTCAGAAAACATTAGTAGGAGGGTGCCGTTCTTGGTTATCTGGGGGTATGGTGGTCTTGATTGGTCTGCCTCGTTGCTGCAGTGTGGACAGTGCATTGTTTGGCTGCAGGTGGTTTCTCTTTAATAGTACCATTGGGTGCGGTGTGACTGTTTTGGACTCTGAGGGGGATTGGGGTTTGCTGCTGTGCAGAGGCTTTCCTTATGGGCAAGTTGGGGTTGCTCCTTGACACCAGCGTTGGGGCTGCTCCTTGACGCCGGCGTTGGGGCTGGTTATAGGCTGCTGTTGTTCTGGTGACTGGGAGCAGCATTATTGTAGCTAATCTTTTGGCCTGATGATGACTGTGAATATAGTTGAAATATATCTGTTTTCCAACCAACTTCTCGTTTCCCATTACTTAAAAATTAAGTCTGGTTAAACACGATATGTTACGTTCGGATTATCCTTCATTCGTTTCTACATCATTGCCAATTGTAATATAAATCTTGTATCGATTGGTCAACTGTGATCTTGTCCCCAGATCTCAGTTTGGAATTTTTGGAATGAAAGTATGGAGGGAGGGAGGGAAGGAAACGAGATCTGTTGTGCTTGGGCCATGAATCAGGCCCATGCACCAACTGTGCATGTCCAGTATGTGTGAACAAATATCTACTTGTTTCCCAGGATCTCGTTTTAGTTCCCAAATTAGATATAAGGACGAGGTTAGGTTTAGGTGCTTGTTGACAGGAACTTGGGCATTTGCAGTTGGTGGGGAGGCATGATTCATGTGTAATCAAATTTTGCCAGATCGCATTTCTTCCTTCCATCCTCCCCTTGGTCCTCCATACCTTTTCCCCAAAAATTCTAAAATGAGATCTGAGAATGAGGTAAGGTCAACTGCAAACTGAAAAATGAAATTCACATTTTTGAGGAAATTTAGGATTGAACTTGGAATTACTCAGAGAGCAGGTCAAACATGTGTGCCTGCCCTCTCAAGGAACCTATTTTCGGGTAGAGTAGGGGGGGACTCCTCTGGAGCTAAAGTACATCATTGAAAAATTTTTGTTCTCCAAAACTGAAAGACTGAATGTAGAAGCAAAGTCAGTTGTGTTATCATTTCAATTTTTACATTAAAATCGTCACTGGATACACTTGGGAAAAATAAGTGATTAATATTTTGGGGATGGGGGTGATACCATATGCTAGTGATCTGCCCTTAAAATAATTATATAAAAGAGAAAACTTAACATTATATTTGCATTTTGACTAAGATAACTGTGAACGATTTAATTCAGATCAGCAACTTTTTAAAGTTGATCAGTGTTTTATATAGCCTGAAAATCAGACACCCACAGAGGACTTGAATAAAAATTCTCCCTGAGCAAGACATCTGAATAAACACGACACTTTTCTTGTCCAGAACTGACCTCCCTGATAACTAGGGAGGTCAGTACTGAGCTGACCAATCAGTGTGTGCTGATCATTATCAGCAAGGTCAGTCTGGACAAGAAAAATGTTGTGTTCATTCAGACCTCTTGCTCAGGGAGAACTTTTATTCGAGACCGTGGCAGACATCTAATTTTCAGGCTGTGCTTTATTATCACATGGTATTTAATACAACATAAGAATAGATTGTGTAATAATTATATTCAGAAAGACAAGGATCACTAATGCAAGGAATTCTGTAAAGAGTTTAAAATATTGTTTTCTCAGACAGAATATGATAATCTTATGAGTAGTTCCTGTTTGTTGTTGTCTGTGGCACATGAAATTTATTTATCAGAGTCAAGATGTACTGTTTTTGGTCAGGTTAGTGGCAAATTTTATCTTGCAGGTTGCAGTTCCTCAAAAGCTGATTTATTTAGTGCTAATCCACAATTAAAATTTAATCAACCATCAGATCCTGTTTCCCAATAAATGACTTAGACAGTCAATTTAGTGAGTGATCTATTTCTGAACAACACTTTTGAAAACAATGGCCAATAAATGAGAGGTTCACAACTATATTGACAAACTGTGTGTGTGTGTTCAGTGTCCGCTCTGTTGTTATCAAGAATGAGTAATAAAGGGCTGTGAACTTCCTCCATTTGACACTGATTCAGTTTGCATTATCAAACTACTAGGACTCATCTCAATATTTTCAGAAATTCAGTAGTGATTTGTGTGGAGCTTTGGACTTAACAAGCTGTTTACAAAATAAATTAAAACTAAAATAACTGCTTAGTGCACGGCCATAAAGCCAATGTTTGTGAGGGAAAAAACTAAAACTAATAACAAAAAATTGCTCCCAGATCGAATCATACAGTAAATGGCTTTTAGTTTATAGTGTACCAAAACTATATCTTGCAATACTTAATGAATTATGTACTAATTGTGTAAATTATCTAATCTCAAATTAGCCCAAATCCTGGGTTAGCATTAACTGGATTTTGTGGACCTGGTCCAGTATAATATCTACAATGATATCCATTTTCTGGATTGTATTAAATTGATGTCTTAGTTGCCACATGTGTCCTTGTTTTAGGCCAAACTTTATGGGCAGCGATGAGACACTGGACAGTGAAGACAGTCAGCTGAGTCTGTTACTTCTTGGCACCAATGGACTGGCACAAGAGCTGGAGAAAGAAGTACAGGTATGCAATCTGATTGCTTCAGATTGTACTAATATCAGGGTAATATGAATTTAGCATATTTTGTTTCTGGCCCAGGTTGAGTTTTTAACTAATCCCTATAGACATTTTAGGTGGTGCTAGGTAACTGTACTTTTGAGACATTTTAACTGCCCCTTATCAGTAATATCAGATTTGGCCAGGTTTCCGCTATTAATTTTGTACCCAGAATATATTATTCAGAGGCATGTACCCAAACTTCCAGATATTTTTAATTTAAGGCATGATTGCCTAGGGTGTCCGGGGTCATGTGGATATTCTATGTCTTGAGTTTTGAAATTGGTAAAAATTATTGAGAAGAAACTCAGTTTTGATTTTGAAGCAAATATTAAAATTGAAAAGGAATTCAAACGTATGTTCTAATTCACCAAGTGCTGGTTCTCAACCCAGAACCCCAACCAATGTTACTTTTGTATCCTGTTTATACACTGTAAATGCATTGGATTAAAATGTTATGACTTTTGGCAATATACAAAAGCATCCCTCAATAGATTTATTTACAGCTCTATAATTAAGCTTATTCTGCAAGAATCCCTTCACTTCATCAGAAAGCAATGAATGTCCATAAGTCAAAAACCTTACGGCAGAATTTGTCTTAATTTGACCGTTCAAAACAAATTTAAGTTTCATGTTACTTTTGGCTTTTCATTTCCTTTTATTTATGTTGTCTGGTCTGTGGCAAATGTTTGGGGACTGGATCGAGCGTTCTGATTGGCTAAAATTGCAAAAAGATGAAATCACTTTGTTTCGGCGTTTCTACTGAAAGGATGGCTGCCTTTTGGCGGAAATATTTCTGCCTAGAGTTTTTTTTAAACTTTTTAAAGACGAGGGTAATCTTCTATGACTAACAGAGGACGGAATCTCAGAAGATCAACGGATGAGACGGTACAAAACTGTTTTTAGT
>JANVCK010286159.1:0-14528 GCA_026546655.1 Epizoanthus illoricatus
CATTTGAAACAACTGGAAGTAAAAAGCCACATATTTCAATATCCTCCAACCAGCGGGTGCTCTCACGTTCGATTGATTTGAAACGCCATATTTGTAATCAATTTGGTTTGAGCACGCACGTAACAGACAAACTTAGGCGTTGCATAGTGTGTGATGTTTAACTAGCACATATTATATTGACTTGCAAAATCTAGCTCTTACTCTTCGTGGTCTTCCGCCCCTTTTTCTGTTTTCCTACCGCATGTCCCCTCCCCCAAATATTTACACTGATAACTTTTCAAAACTGTAGCTGTTTTCATTTAAAATGCAATGCAATTTTTTATTTTTCAAAATATTCGGTCCACACAAGATAGATACAAGAGCTACCCATTGATGCCTTGTACAGTCTGGGTGCAACTTAGAATGGTGTGCTGACAATTGCTAGACTGATATGACATGGCCTATACCTATGGTGTGCAATTCATTTTCGTTTTATTCCAGTAGGTTTATGTTCAGTGATGACGAGGAAGAAACAAAAAGAATTGTCAGAAGTCAGAAGGACAAGAGGTTTGATGTCAGATCATATATGTACAAAAATAACATTTAACACACCATCTGTATTGGTGACAATAGTAGATGCTTGATCTGAATCATGAGCTGTTTTCATAACTGTTTAACCTTACATATAAAACTTTAGTTTATAAAAATAATACCTTCAAAATTGGTGAATATTTTTGTCTAACTCCTTTATCTTGTTGTACAATGTAAAGCTTGCATTTGCACTTGTAAGAAGGGTAATAATTTTTTATGATACCCATTTATAATATGCACCTGTATATAATATGCACCTTAGCAAGAATTTTCAGAGGGCCTTGTAAACCAAAATGACTGAAAATGTTGTTTCAATGCAATTTAAACATTGATAATTTGTATAGATATTGTTCTAAATTTCTATAAGCTATGATATAAACATGCTGAAAGTTGTAGAGCACTTGAGAAGCAAGAGAAACACTTAGCTTCACCTTGTGTTACTCTTAAACTTCTCTCATGCTCTACAACTGCCGGCATGTTTATACATGTATCACAGTTTTTAGACACTTGCAGTCGTTTTATATTGTTTAAGTAAATATTGTTATGTACATCTTCAGTTTCAACGGTCTTCTGTTAATCTGCATATTTTCATGACATCTCAGATATGAGGATATAACAGCATGTATAAAACAGTTGAAGAATCACAAGAAAATCAAGGACATGGCTAAAATATTAACTGGTAAGGCACTGATGGGTATCTGACATAACTGAAGCACTAGCAGTAAATGACCTGAATCCTCAATGTTCATTTTACTTTGGCCCAATTTATACTGGACACAAATCATCCACCCAG
Organism: Epizoanthus illoricatus; assembly: GCA_026546655.1. Lineage (NCBI taxonomy): Eukaryota > Metazoa > Cnidaria > Anthozoa > Zoantharia > Epizoanthidae > Epizoanthus > Epizoanthus illoricatus. The sequence continues at coordinate 1,364 of JANVCK010286159.1, forward strand.
GTGGATTATCTGTCTAAAAGATAATTGGCCTAGATATAAAATCGAAGAAGATGGTCAGTCACTTAAAACTAGGTAGTACTACTAGCGACCAGCTTGTAATACATTCCACGATAACCAGCAACCATGTAGATAGAATTCCTTCGTCTCATAACATTGGTAAAGGTCGTCTCGTTTGTCTAACTATAAATTTAGAGACAAATTATCTATTTGAGATATATGGACTATCCATCTCTTGACAAATCAAGCACAGATGTGTTATACCCCGTATAAAGTTGTCCGAGAGCCAAAATTATATCTAGATGAATTGTATAGTTGCAGAAAATATCCATACCCCTATCATGGGGGAACTTGGAAATTCCTAGAGGGTAAGGGTGGGGGTGGGGGGTTGGATGGCCAGGAAATTCTGGGGGGTGTTGGTTGCCCATGGACAAGAATTTCCAGAGGGTCTAATGAACCAAAATGACCAAAAATGTTGTTTAAATACAATTTAAACATTGGCATTATAGCTGTTGACAAATCGTCTGGCTGAGATGTGTTTTGTAGCAGTTTATAAGTTGTATAGATGCTCAAATTGTTCAATATTAATAATACAACATTTTCCATCATAAAACAGTGTATATGACATGTATATGACAATTTCTTTGTTTTTGATTCTGGGTTCTTTCATTTTTTGGTGAGCAGTACAGTATGTGTGTTATAAATTGCAAATATCTGGTTTATCTGTTTATTTACAGAGTTTGAAAACCTTGGTAAGGCCTATTCAAAAGCAAAGAATGTTGTTGATAAGGAAGGAATACCACCATTCTTTGTCCGCTGTTTGACTGAGCTTGAGGATTTTGTAAAGGAGGTGGGTTGAAATGATTTACATCAATGATAATCCCAAACAGTATGTAATGAAAGAAGTTGTTGTGGGACTGTTGTAAGACATATGCACAGACAGAGGAAATGCTCTATAGGGTAGTAGTTTGTTGTACAATGTAAAAAAATAGTTTATGAATGACATTTTTTGTGGCAGCAAGTTACTTTGCTAAGTACTGTCATGTTTTTCTGACCTCTTAAAGAAAGTAAATTCATTTTTCAGTTGATCAAGATGTGTGTTCAAGGATGGTTCAGATATAGAATGTGGATTAGACATGTTGAGAGAGGAATCTTGAATAATAGGGCTTTTAATATTATTATTTAACAGTTCCGTATCTGTTAATTTTAGGAATAATTGTAAACTTGTATGTTTCAGAGAGAAATAAAATGGTCTGTATGGCCTTCCTTAGAAAATGGTATTCTTCTTTTCTCATTCTGCAACCTTTTCATTTAACTTTCCAATCATTGCTGTGTCATGGATAGAAAGTAGCTATTTGCATTATAATGAACATAGTACTTCATTCCTACAGAACTGGGAAGACACAGAAGGCAGGAAAAAACTGAGCAAGATAAATGCCAGGGTAAGTACATTTGTGTTGTTGACTTGTCACTCTCTTGTTTTGTTGCAAGTTATAGTGGAGTTATTTTTTATTCTGGCACAATTAGCTATGCAGTTAATCCAGGTGACCCCGATACAAAACATTTAATTAAATAATTTGATTCACTTTCTTTGTAAAAAACACAGGTTGTAATAAAATAAAGATGTCAGTGTTGCTGCATCCATTCTCAGTACCTAAGATTTATTTCCGTATCTTTATCACACACCATCATGAACTAAGCCAAGCACTTGTAAGTTTGATCTTTATTCCCTTGATTTTTCCCATCCTTGTCCTCTGCATGCTAGAACCCAGTCCCTCTCTGATGCACTAGAAAAACATTGTCCACTTCTTTTATATCTTAGGAGGTGAAATTAGATGATTTGGTGACATGTTAGATTTGTTATTGACTGTAACATGTTGTGTTGAGAACTGCATGTAAAATGACTCCTCAATCATTGATACTTCCCTTTCTTGCTGCCTCTGCCAATGTCATGGAATGACCCAGTATTGCTGACTCCTGAGGGAGAAGGAGTACTGGAGATACTGGTAAAGTTTGGTCATCTGGGAACCTTGGTCACAGTTAACTTTATTGTGATCACTTGCAGGCACTGTCAACATTACGTCAGAAACTGAGAAAGTACAACAGGGACTTCGAGGAAATTATTGCCAAGTGTCGTGAGGTATTGTTACGCATAGCATGCATATATAATACTGTAAACTTCTGATACTAAGCGCCCACCCCAACAATAATCCCCCCCTGAAAATCAGGTCAAACATTTCAAGTGCGAAAGTACTTCCGAAAAGAAGCCAACCTAAACTAAATCCATTGGCTTATATTTGTATACTAATGTACTTAAAGTACATTCAGTTTCAAGATGCAAAATCCCCTCCAATCAGAACCCCCCCTCCGAAAATAAGCCCCCCCCCAAAAAAAAAAATGAGGCCAAGAAAATGCCCTTTGAATGAAAATAAGCGCTGGGGTTATAATCAAAAGTTTATGGTATGTGTATATAACTAATCAACTCATCTTGACCTAATCTGTGCCTAAGTGGTACCTCAACCAAGTGGAGAGAGAGATTACAGTATATAATATATTTATTTCTCTCTGTTTAGTGTCATTTTTGTTTACCAGACCTGTACTTATTTGAGGAAACATGGTACAAGGCAGTCACACATTCCCTTGATAGTAGACATGAAACAGAAGTATCTAAAATCGAACTGTGTTATGTCATTAAAAGACTATGTCTAGAGCTAAGGATTTGTTTGGACACTGCTGCCAGTAATACAGTATTCAGAGGTAAAATCTCCAATGTTCATTGAATCTCAAGTATTAGAATTGGTGTGGTACCATAGTTTTGGAGGTTCACAATTCCAGATAGACAATTTACCTCAGATTTAGCCAAGATATGTGTACACACAAACACTTACGTGGTTAAAATTGCACTACACTGGGTAAGTTCTCACATGGTCAACTGACTACCTAGTAGTTGAGTATTTTTGGCATTTTTTCTTTGATTGAGTAGTGCTTGCTCCTATTACTGCTGGCTGTGCTCATCATATTTGTGTTTGTGTTTAGAAAATTAGAATTGTGTGATGGACAGTTGTGAGTTTGAGTGTGGCTGTGTGGTGCTCACTGTATTTGTGTCTGGGTGATGGACTGTAGTAAGTTTGAGTGCTGCTATGCTCATCATATTTGTGTTTCCTTACCCAGAATCCTTATCAGTCAGGAGCATCAGGAGAAGAGGAAGGTGACTAAATTGTTATTATTTTGTACCATTGAGGCTTTCAGTTTATCAAAAAGAACTGTGAATGCAGAGGGACTCTAAATATAAATGGGAGATGGTACATGTGGGATGTTTTCCAGGATGTGTAAATAGTAATCTTAATCCTATCCTTCTTGGTTTCTGGTTGGTCACTGCCATCTCAAGGCAATACTCTCCAATAAGTATTATTTTTTAAAAATTTAGTTTTCTGTCACACAGAGACATAGCTGGTAATAATCATAGAGACTGCTGTGATGATAATCACTGATCTCTGGGATAGCACCATGTTCTAACTTGGTAATCAGCGATCATTTGTGTATAAGTTATACAGAAACACAAGTAGTAATGACCGTAGTAGTGTCAGTCCCTGAAATAGAGCCATGGTCTATCTTGGTAATCATAGTGATTGGTAGTTCAGTGGTCATGCTTGAATCATACAAAAAAACACAATCAGCAGTGACCATAGAGATTGCTAGTGATGCTGCTTGTAGAGCTGTGGTCTATCTTGGTAATCTTAGCTATTTACTATTCAAGTAACTGTACTCAGCAGACAAATTAAAATCTGCCACCAGTTTGCCACTAAATACTAATACTTTATTTCTGTTTTCTCAATCTGCAGAATCAGATGATGATGCAGTTTTGCACCCTGAAGCATCAAGTACGGATTTTTTCAAGAGGAAACCAGTACCAGAAGCTAAAAAGCCAGAAGACGTGAGTTACTTGGTGGGAAGGCCAGGTTAATACCTGTAGGTGGAACAGAGGAGGAGCGATTGACTGTATCGGCTTGATAATTACAAGAAATAAATATACAATTGCATAGTGTGGCACAATTATAGTGTTTGATAGGTATTATAGTAGCTAATAGCCATCAGTTGTTGAACCAATCAGACAAATAGCTAGAAATTAAACTAGAGGTATGTATTTAATATGCACAATAACATTGTGTGGAGTAGCATAAATTATGTAGGTAGCATTGCCTTTAAACCAGGTTTTCATTTACTTATAAATTCTGTAAACATGCCACAGACACAGAAGGCAAAATGTTTCCATTTGCCTGTAGTGCCAGCAAGTGATCACAGCAAACTCAACTTCATGATCCTTGGCAAAATTCACACATGGAAAAAGTTGGAAGTGGAAAATGGCCATGGTAAATAGAGGACTGTTGTTAAACTGTCGGCACTCTCTCCTTGTTGGTTACATCAAGCTACTGCATAGAAAAAACAAGATAAAATGAAAATGCATGTGTTGGATATGCCTGGATGTCCTATGTTACAGATTGCCACAGACAAGTGCTTTCATTGAGTTTGCCCTTTGTTTCTGGTGCCTTGACTGCCAGGAAAATTGAACTGATTTGAAGTTTTATGGTACTGCAGATAGTGTGTCACAGACACCAGTAACAAGTGTTTTCATTAAACTCATGACTGCTGGAAACATACTACAGACACTAGTGTGGCACTTTACATCAGTTACAGTTATACAGAAACCAGGCTTTAAACAGTTACAGACATTGTAGTGTTAGTGAACGAACTGGCATATTTCTATTTTGTGTAGGAGGAGAGTGATTCAGACGATGGTATGTGGGCCAGCTCGAATGATGAATCAGTCAGCAGTGACAGCTCTGGCGATGAGATCAGGCCTGGAGAACTGACAGCAAGCATGTTCTTGAAAAAGTATGTTGCCATTTGTTTGTTTGCCAGCATATATACTTGTATTTGACCGTCAGTGCAGTTGTCTAATTATCTATATTTGCATCTGTCAGTTGATGCATTTACATGTACTTGCCAATCCATATGACTAATTGTGTGTCTGTCTAGCTATTTATTTTGTCTTTTTCCTTATACATGTATTGTCACAAGAATGTACAGTGCCTTTTTTTCTATTTATCTACTATAATAAATTTTGTTATTTCATCTATCAATTATCTATCAAAGACAAAGGAAGTTGTAACATTTTGTACCTTGAGTTCATGGTTTCTGTAATGGAGAATGTCAAGGTTGCCCAGTTTGGGGTGGGCGTGGGGGTAGGGCTTGGGCATGGGGTAGCGCTTGGGCGTGGGGTTGGGCGTGGGGGTAGGGCATGGGGGTAGGGCTTGGGGTTGTAGCAAGGGGTTGCATTCAACCACCTTAGGAGCTACAACTCAATATTCAAAACTTTTTGTTATTGAACATCTCCAAAACCAAAAGACAAAATCCAGATGCAAATGCAGTGCCTGTTTTGAGATCATTTCATTTCTGTATTAAAATCATCACTGAATAACCCAGAGTAGAAACAGGTGGTCAAACGTTGGGGGGGGGGTGGGGCTGATAACTGTGTCTGGTAAAAAAGAAGGGAGGGTTTTTTTTACCTGCTCCCTAAACAGTTCCATTCTTTAAGGACTGAGTGTTAACCAGTATTTTCTATGAGTATTCAAGTTGTTGCATGCGCAAGTAGACCCAGGGTGAGCATGTCTGTTGCTGTCCAGGGGGGAAGTAGTATGCAATAGCAATAAATTGTTGAAGCATAGACTGAATGCATGCTGACGTACTAAACTTGTCAGTGTGTGAGTGTGGCTTCAGACATGTGGACAAACTGAATACCACATACTAAACTTGTCATTGTGGCTTCAAAAATGTGGATAAACTGAATACATGTTGACATACTTGTAGTGTTTATGCATCCGGGACTTCCCCTTGGTGGGAAGGAGATCACATGATGAACTGAACTGGGTTGTTGAGTTACAGCTTGAGTTAGTACAGCTTATGCCCCTTTGTGGCCTTGTTATAGTTCACTGTGGTTTGAGACCTTAGCGGCTAGAGTAGAGACATAACAATGCTGAACTTGTTGGTATCTGAGTTCAATTTCAAATGTGGATAAACTGAATACATGTACATACTGATGTACTAAATGTGACAGTTTGTGCATGTGTGTTACTTCAAACATGTGGATAAACTGAACACATGCTGATGTACTAGACTCACAGTGTGTGACTGTGGATTCAAACAGATGGATAGTAACAGGTTTACAAAATTGGTCAATGTAGATATTGTTTCATTCAAGATGAGGAAAAATGTCACTTCTATCTTGCCAGTAAGAGATAAGAGAGGGATTCTGTTGATAGTGTTCACAATAATGGGATGATTCATGGGAATGACATGGTGGTGGGTATTATTTGGTAATGCATACATCTTCCGCAATTTTCCTTATGGATGTAATAATACATGTAATTATAATACTTTAATCTGTAGAGTGCTATTTCTATCACTATCCAACTTTAGATAAAAAAATAATTTACAACATATGATACTCTAAGTTACAATTACAGTCCTAAATTGGATTTACAATATTTACAAAAATCACACTATATTCTAAGAGTAAATGAGACAAAATAGAATAACTCAAGATAAAATAATGGAAGCAATCTAATCAAAATAATTTTTAAAAAGGTGGGTCTTGAGCTTAGATTTGAAATGTTCAAATGCACAATTAAAATTTTAGGATTGGTAAGAGATCAAACTGCAAACATTGAAAGCACACCACTGGCTGCTGCTAAGGTAGTGCATGATACATGATCACAGTCTGTCAATAGAATGTTGACAGCCTAGACCAATGGCTTATTATCCAGCTCCAAAGACGGTGTGGTGGAAGTTCACACAAATTTTGCAGTGGCTAGGAATTGAAACCAGGACCTCCTGGTTATCAGTCACAGATCTAACTGACTGCTATAATGATTCAGTAATGGGAATAAATATATAATTATGAGAAAATAGCCATTCTGTATATCCTTCCTGATTTTAAATACAAGCTCATATTTTCTTTTCATCAGGGATACAACAAAAGAGAAGAAAGAAAAGAAAGTGAAAGAAAAGAAAGCCCCAAAAGCAAAGGGTACAATCAAAGAAGATGAAGAGGGTTGGACGCAGGTCAAAGCAACAGCTGTGAGTGATCATTAATGGTCGTAGATTTTGCAAAATGTAGTAGTAAGAATTATGTCCAACTTTAGTTTGAAGAATTATAGGAGCTATGTTGTAGATTGTTAGTGCACTCTTTTCCATAGTTCCTCTGTAGCGTGGTGGTCAGATCACCTGCCATATGCATGTGATTGGGCATCATGGGTTCGGTTGCTGCTTGGATCATTTGTTTCTTATTTTACATGTTTCTCTCTCAGATGATGATCATACAATAATTCTTATTTTTCTTTTGTGTTTGGTTGCCTCCTAGCATGCCAGAATTAACCTCACTGATGATGATCATAATTTACTGTAAAACATGTAAACAGAAATTTACATTATTTTATTTGTTTGTTATAAGAACTAACAGATAGGTGAACCAATATTTTGTAAGTAATGTTGATAATTTTTGTTGTTATGAGTCTGAAATGTTTGCTCATTTTCTTTCATGTTTTCTAGGAGAAGGTCAAGGCCTTGTTTCCAAAAGACACAGAGATCACTCATGAAGTAGTTTTGAAGAAGTTACATGAGATTGTTGCTGGTCGAGGAAAAAAGGTATTTTAATTAGTAGAATGTTGTTCTGCTACCACAGAAACCTGGTAACTTGAACTTTCAGTGGAGACAGAGAACAATTAAGTAATAATAAGTTATCAGAAGTTTAAGTTGTCATATGGGGTATTGAATTACCTAAGGGTTATTTGTGTGAAACAATAAATTTTTAGTCCGAGAAATATTTCTAAGAACTGACATTAAGTATTTGCTCACAAAAACTGATTGCCAAGGGCTTGGGCTGTTTGGGCCACTTATATGTAAACTCATTTGAAATTGATTGGTAATAAAATACTTTCAAAAGCATTGTATGAAAGCATGCTATGAAATTAGTTCAAGGGTGTGGCAGTAAATTCGTTTTGGAGTGGTCTGAAGAAGAAAGAATTTAGGTCGAATTTGTGGGAAATTCAACGTTTTGAAGTGCAAGTAAAGGAGTGGGGCAAATCCAAGGGAAATGATTTTAATTTGAGTTATCAAGAAACTCAAGTTATCAAGGACTCAAGTTCTTGGGAGTCCATTATAGAGTAACTGTTACTGGTGTTGTAAGTACTTGAATTAGCACCCTGCATGTGCATGTATTAAGCCCCCCAATTCATTTTTATTCTCGGCATATTTAAAGTCTGAGTTTGTCACTATAAGTTACAACTATTAGTTTAACCAATAACTATTACTGATTATAACTCCTCTCCTTCAAAGAGATCTTGAATTTCATAACCCCCTAGGGTCCTGACAGAGTCCTAAAATAATAAAATTATGGTACTGTATTTACCTCAAAATGTCCATCTTCCTTGTTGTCTGCCAGAACATGAAATAAAGCATGAAAGATCTATACCCAGAGAGGGGGAGAGATTCAAGAATTACAGCTTAATTGTCAACTATTTAACTGTTATATGCTATTCCATTAAATTCTAATAGGGAACTGATAGAACTGACCAGATACAATTTGTGAAGCAGCTGCGGGATATCAGTCAGGGAGCTAAACTTGGTGAGATCATGAGCCATCATTCTGGGATTGATTGATTGTGAGGGTGTATGTTTTACTGACATTTGAGTTTGCCCTTCAGAGTTCAAAATTAACAGTAGCTAGGTAGCAATTTGCTAGTAACTTTCTTTGTTTTCTTTTTTAGCTAGTAAAAAAAATATGACTAACAAACTTTTAGCTAGTAGTTTTCTGTCATAATTTCAGTTTATGACCACTTCAGACTTTGTATCATGGAAATTCAATTTGATTTCTCAAAATACAAGATTATTGCTAAAAATGAGGAAATAAAGTTAATTTCAATTCAATTCAATTCAATTCAATTTATTATATTCAGTTCATCATGTGCATGGGTTTTTGTGTAGTTTGAGGGAGATTTGGAACCATTCAGGGTGTTTTTAATTTCTGAGTTGTGAAACTGACTTGTATGCATGACTAACAGTCTCCCTTGTCTGATACAGGTCCAGCAATGACTGTTAAACTGTTATTCCATATCATCTCTTCAATCTTTGACTATAATCCTAACATTGCAACCTGTATGAAGCCAGACATGTGGCAAGAGTAAGTGTATTTCATTTTTGGACTTGCACCATCAAAGGGGGTGAATTGGGGTGGGGGGGGACAGTACACCCTGTTTTCATCTATGATACAAAAATCCTGGACTTTGTGTTCAGTCCCTCCTGCATGTACTAGTTGTTATCCTGAGACTAGGAACAACTTGGAGGAATGAAACCTTCAGTTGGTACAGCAATTTCAGTGTTCATTCCTGTAAGGTATCATTGGTGACGAGATTACTTTACACACTGGATAACCCCACTCAGTGCATCTACTGCAACAGTTTACCAGTGAAAATAAAAGAAGAATTAATTAATGAGTGTAGAAGTAGCTTTGCATTTGTTCCATATGGTTGAATAGAAGCTATTTGGAAGATCTAATTTAAAATCTTTCAATTTTTCTTAAAATATCTGGTGGGTGGTATTTATTTTAAGAATTTCAGGGGAGGGGGCCTCCCCACCTTGAAAGTTGTGCATGTTGTCCACCTGCCTTTCAAACAGTCTGGATTTGTCCCTGACATTATCTCTGTGAAGCTCAGTATCATCAGGAGTTTGTATGTATCAGTGTGTGTATGTACGTCTGTATGTGTGTGTGTCTCTGCACTTGTGCATGTGTGTTTGTGTACAAGTGTGCTTGCATGTAAAGTTCTGCATGTATCTGTCTGCAGGATGCAACATTTGATTACTACTTATACAAGCATGTGTTTGTGTGCAGTATTTATTTGTAACTGTTTTCTTCAACAGATGCCTCAAGCACATTGATGAGCTGATTAACATTCTTTCTGAAAATCAGGACATCACTGTGGGAGAATACATCCCTGATGAATCAGAAAATGTTGAGGTATTGTTCTGTCTGTTCGTCATAGTGCCTAGGAGCTGGTGGTTCAAGCCATCTAGGTTCATAGCCTCATCACATCTGCATTCCAGCCACTGATATAAGATAGCTCAACCTGTCTCTTCTCACTACTCTAAGGGGGAAGAAGTGGTACCTGGGACCAAGAAGTTGTGTTCTCTGAACTTGAAAAGCACTCAAATGTTAATCTGTCAAATAAATAGCTATCATTGTTTTAGAAGGCAGTGGGGAATGTGATGAACAGCAACGTTTTAAAAGTAGAAAGCTTATACTCCCTACATTATCAAATCTATTTTAGTTTGAATAAAATGTTCAAATAATGCAAATTTTTATTTTTGTGAAAGTAGCAATGCAAGTTGAAGAAGAAAATTGTCAATATTGAAGTCTCGTATTCATCACCAACCTTTCCTTTCCTTGTATCACAATTCTCAATAAAAGTGATTCAGAATGTTGCTGGTTATTTCCTTAGTGATTCTGGCTAGAACAATGTTTTCTCAGAACAATTGACAGAGATGCAGCAACTTTAGTTGGTGTACATGTAGTGCTGTTTCAAAACGTTGTCTGTGATATGACTTCTGGACTTGCTGCCTTCTTGTAAGCTCTTCAGTTTCATTCTCTTCCGTGGGGGAAGGGCCTACTTTGCAGTTGCAGACACTGGGATGGGGTTAGTGTTGTTGCAGGAGCTCTCTTGTTCATAGATGTTTTTTCATTGCAAGGCATTTCTCTTTTCTGTAGCAGCGTAACATGTTCAGTTTGGTTACCATTGGATGTAGTAGTTGCGAAAAAGTTCTGACTTTTTGTCTAGCCAGTCCACCATTCTTGTCTCTCAAAAACCCTTTTCAAAATTCTGTTCACTTGTTTCCATGTGAATGCATGACAACTACCGAGGGTTTATCAACACATATGTATAATAAAAACTAGCAAATTGTAAGTTTTGGCCACCAACACCAATCTCTTTCGACAGCCACAACTTTGCAACTTCTGCCAGTACAGAATAAATTTTCTCCAAACTAGTCATTAGTGTAAAGTGGTATTTGGCACCTCAAAATTGCAAATTAGTTCATATAATCATAATGATATTTATAATGATATTCATAATTGTGTCTGTACCTACATGTACCCTCCCACCTCCATGTTTAGAAACTGGATCAACCACTGAAGGTGCGTGGGTGTGTGCTGACAATGGTGGAACGGATGGATGATGAGTTCACTAAAATGCTCCAGGGCTGTGATTGCCATTCAACAGAATACGTTGAGAGGTTGGTACTACTCACTGCTGGGAGATCTGTAACTGCAGGCCTTCCACTGGGTCATCTTTAGAGAGGTTCATTTGTGCAGGCCCATGGCTCTAAAGAGTATTACATGTACATGTATGGCTACATATGTCACTGTAACACTATTCATGGGTTTCATTAATGATCATCAAACCATTGTGAGATGTCTGTAACAGAAAGGTAGATGGCTCGTTCAATAGAGACTGGATGTGAAACAATGATTAAATCAACTGGATAATCAAGGCATCACAGGGGCGTAGATGTGCTGTGGGATAAAGGATTTACTGCCATGGTCAGAATCAAACACGGATATGGATCTCAGGGTTCCCGCAGATCCTTAAAAAGTCTTTTTTTAATTTAATATTTTAAGGCCTTGAATGGGTTTTAAATACAGTAAAATTGTTTCTAAAGGTTGATTCTCAGTTGATTCTCATAATTATGCAAAGTGAAAAGCACAAGAAGAATATGGAATCGTGTTCATCTCAACTCAGCCCAATTACAAATTACGTCACTGATTCTGCTACAAAGTTCTCGTGCCTCAAGTGAAGCTAACCAAAGTATGTTGGTGGCAAAGACTGTCAACAAGACTGACTTCCGTGAAATTTTTGGCTCAAATTACAAGGTTAGGCTGAGGTTTTATGGACACCGCATACAGTTAGTCACCACCAGGCATGCAGCTCTATTACTAACGATAACAATGGGTCTCTCATTGCTGTTATGTTTCCTGATAGTGGAATAGCATTCAAATGTGGCTAAGACAAAACCGGTTATTAGGTCTTAACAAGTCTCAAAAAGGTCTTAAATTTGCCAAGGTGTCATCCGCAGGAACCCTGGATCTACATATCCTCACTTCTTCAATTAACCTTTGAGGAAAATGGTTCACCATTCTAGATTTGTACCTACAATAATTATGTTGGAAGTCTGCACATGAACTGATATAATGTCACTAAACTCCACCCTCTAGGCTAAAGGATGAGTCATCGGTCACAGACCTGATCACCAAACTACAGCACTACCTTGAGAAGATGGGCTCTCGATCTGAAGTGTGCAGAATATACCTGCGGCGTATTGAACACATCTACTACAAGGTTAGTCCTACAGCTACCCAGGTTCAGTAACTTTAAATGTCACAGTTTCCCAGTTCATCAATGTAAACTCCATCTTGTATTTTTAAAGACGTTAGTATTCTTAATTTTAATGTTAAAGCAGTAGTAAGCGTACTAGAGTAGTACCGTATTAGCGTTGTAGCGTAGTGAACGTAGTAAGTGTAGTAACGTAGTAGCGTAGTAAGTGTAGTAATCGTAGTTAGTGTAGAAAGCGTAGTACAGTAGTAGCGTAGTAAGCATAATAGCGTAGTACCGTAGTAGGGTAGTAGCGTAGAAAGCGTAGTAGAGTAGTAGCGTAGTAAGCGTAGTAGAGTAGTAGCGCAGTAAGCGCAGTAGAGTAGTAGCGTAGTAAGCGCAGTAGAGTAGTAGCATAGTAAGCGTAGTAGAGTAGTAGCGTAGTAAGCGTAGTAGAGTAGTAGCGTAGTAAGCGCAGTAGAGTAGTAGCGTAGTAAGCGTAGTAGAGTAGTAGCGTAGTAAGCGTAGTAGAGTAGTAGCGCAGTAAGCGCAGTAGAGTAGTAGCGTAGTAAGCGCAGTAGAGTAGTAGCATAGTAAGCGTAGTGGAGTAGTAGCGTAGTAAGCGCAGTAGCGTAGTAAGCGTAGTAGAGTAGTAGCGTAGTAAGCGTAGTGGAGTAGTAGCGTAGTAAGCGTAGTAGAGTAGTAGCGTAGTAAGCGCAGTAGAGTAGCAACGTAGTAGAGTAGTAGCG
>JANVCK010286270.1:0-14524 GCA_026546655.1 Epizoanthus illoricatus
AATAATAATAATAATAATAATAATAATAATAATAATAATAATAATAATAATAATAATAATAATAATAATAATAATGGATTTTTATAGTGCTAGTTCCTGAAGTTCACTAGCACTTTACAATTATTCTATAAACTACAGGAACGCGAAAAAACCACAACCTCACCCCTACACCAACCCCTACCCCGACCCAACCCTAACCCCAACCCTAATCCTAACTATAAAAACTTTAAAACCTATAAACAATATAAAAATTGCAAAAAAACTATAGAAACTATCTTTAAATTATGGCTAAAAAGCTTAAATTTTTAAAAAGCCAAGTTTTGAGTTTTGTTTTAAGAGTTGAAATAGAGGTGCAGTTCCTCATGCATGTCATGTGGCAGTTTGTTCCACAGAGTGGGTGCAGCAACAGCAAAGGATCTTCCACCATAGGATATCAAGTTAAAAACAGGCTTCCATAGTAGGCTTTTGGAGGAAGATCTGAGCATGCAGGGAGGATTATAGTGAGTAATAAGTTCACTGAGGTACTCTGATGCTTGACAGCACTTTAAATGTTATTCAAATAATCTACACCAAATTTAGAAATTTTCCAAAAATGTACTCCTTGACAGCTTAATACATGTAGCAACATTAGAAAAACTTAAAACAATACTCTCAAGACCACTCACCAATGACATCCTAAGATTCATTTTAGATCAGAGATAACAAAATTAATTACAAGCAGAAAGGATTATCTTGTACAATGGACATGAATACTGGCTCTGTTGAACAGACTACTGAGGATGGTCACACTCAGGTTACTGGGCAGCTGCATAGTTGTGGGACAACCGATTCCAATAATTATTGTTTTACATGTATCATTCAACTATTTTGAGTTTTCGTTCAACAAGAACTAGCTTCTCAAATACATGTACGACAACTTTAGTTGGCACGGGAAGTGTGCTGACTTTGTTTTCAAGCTTGAAAACTTTAATCTGATGATTTTATTGTCATACTATGTATGAGCACCAATGTATTTGTTGCTCAACCAATCAAAACAAGAAAAAAATGTAAACTTTCAAATGATGATATAAATTACCACTATGGCCTCAATTTTCCATTTCTCTTATGCACCATACTGCATCACATGTTCCACCTCACTCACCCCTTGGCAAATGTCTTAGCACCAGATTACTGTGACATAATTTCATGGGCCTTCATCGGCGGCACTGTGACTCACCTCACTGCCTGCGGCTCTTTAACTAGAACATCTTGGACTTCATATCGTGGTCTTATTGGCTTCAATTCATTTATTCTAAATCTTGCTGTATTTTTTTCTAGAGTTGTTAACTTTAAATTTAGTAATACATTTGTTTTCTGGTTTAGCAGATTAACATCTATTGAAGATTCAGTAAATACTAAGGAATCTTTGACTACAGTATATGGAGAGTCACCAGGATGGATAGCCCTGTTACGCCTGGAAAAAGAAAGTGTAAAAAGGCATGAGTTAAAACATGATATTATGCAACAAATTTGCACCTCTGTCAACTGTTATTTTTTTATCTTTGCACACAACTTTTTAATTAGATGGGAGACATCTAGCCCTAGCTTTTTGATTGATTGTTATAAACCCATAACATAACCGTTCACTTTACATCTCTTAAAGTTGACTGTGAATGACAAAGTACTCCAACCAGCCACCTGGGTTTCAGCTTATCATCAGAAAGCTTTAGGTATATGTATCTTAAAAATAAATTTACTACTTGCTGATTGCAGGAACAAAGCACAGATTTACCAATTAGGTCAAAAATAGTCTTCTATTTCGACGAAACACAGGTACATATACATGTAGAGTTTTTGTAAGTACACTTTATATCTTGTCTTAAGTGACTTAAAAGTAAGCAAGTGTTGACTGGTTGTAGGTAGATTCTAATGTGATCTCCTTTAGCTTTAATGCAGAAAATACATCTCACATTAACTCCTGTTTTTCATACACTTTTTATGCATATTTTTTTGGTGTTGTTTCCTATTTGTTGCAATGTATACAAAATTAATATACATGTTCATACAGCATGACATGAGTTGTGTAATAAAATTTCATTCTTGCTGTGTATATAGCAAACAAGTTGATATAAAAAAGCTGCCAATTAAGTTTTAAATATTTTTATACTTTTTTGTTCTGAATATATCAGAAAAAACAAGGCATGTGTATTCACAAGTTTCAAAATGAAATGGCAATTCACTTAGAATTAGATTTTTAATAACAGGTGGCTCTTAAGTGGAACTACATGTACTTTATAAAATTATCCAAATCATGTCAAAGAGCTGCACACTAGTCAAAAAAACCTTGTCATATCTTGAAACCACAAGACAAATATTAAACAATTAGATTTTTAAAAATTAATAATTAATGGCTAAATTATGTCTCAAAGTACAATATGGTGAACCACAATTTTAATGTAATTTGTATAATACATCAATGGCATAGCATATTTCTCAGTTTTATGAATACTATATACAAACACTCCAGGAATGATTTATAAATTATTTGTGTATCCAAACACATATATTCCGGCATGGCATGAATCAGTTTAAAGTGCCAACATATGCTAATTTTGATTAACACAAGATAGCTGAAAGACTACAAAGCTAGCCCGAGGGTGGGAAGGAAGGTGAGGGAGTGGCAGACTGAGAGTGGATTTGGATTTGGTATTTTGGTGTTAGACCTTTTTTAACATTTATTTTGGGTGATGGAATGAGTTTATGATTTCGCTGAGTACATGTATCTGATAAATACAAACTATAATTTTTTTTTAAAATAGCATTTATAAGCAAGTTGGAACATACCACAACATTGTTACTGCAGGATGCGAATTAAAGGCCCATAAATAACGAAAAGTAGGACAAAACTTGAGATTTGTGGGCCAAAACTTAGCAGCCTACAAATTTCAAATAAGAACTTATACCAAAACATTCTTAACTTCTAAAGCAAAACTGAAAATTTGAAGGTTAGAAAAAATCCTTAATTTGCACCCTGCACTGATAACAGATTTGTTCATCAAGTATTAAAAAGTTAATCTGACTAGTTGTTTTAAAAATAATTTGTCTAAATATGATAAGAGAGATAAAATAGAGATAAAAACATTTTTTCTCAAATGGTTTTGTAAATGTGATTGTTACATGTATAACCAGATGGTTGTACAGAGTAGTCTTTCAGGGGTGTCAACAGTCCAAGAATACAAAGCACGACCTTGTCCAGTGGGAGGGGTTGGGTCAGGATATTAATAAATGGAATATCTTATCATATAAAATACAAAATTAACAGTATACATTTTCCATGCCAAACAGCATTTTAAATACTGGATAAAGTTTGTGCTGGAGGTACTTTGGACTTTGTGGTACTGGGTACATTATTTTTTATGATGGGGAGGCCCAAATGGGGTAAAAAATTGCAAAAAGAAAGTCCCCTTCTCTACAAAAGGCCAAATAAAATAAATAATATATATGGTTCTGGTTACACTGGGAAAAAGTATGGTAGGTAGGTGAGTGCAAATGTTTTATTTTTGGAAAACTTTTTATTGTAGCAAACCTACTGGATACTGATGCCATAAGGCAACAGGAGTGGCTATACAGTACAAATTGATCACAATTTCAAAGCCAGGCTAGGGGTAAAAGTATGTGACTTTTTGTAAAACTGGCTTGAAGTCTTAGCTACATTTACAGAAAAATTCAAGAAATCTCCAAAATAAAATACAAAGTTCAGCTTTTGGTGAAAAAAGGTTTGCGGGTTGGCACAAAAAATTAACCAGAGCCACGTAACCAGTACCACAGGTATTTTTTTATTTGGCAAAATCACCACAAAATGTCCATACCATGTACTTGAGTACATGTTGTAGCTAATTGCTCTAATATTTCAATCAATCAATCAATCAATCAATCGATCGATCGATCGACAAGTCAGTCAATCAATCAGTCAGTCAGTCAGTCAGTCAATCAATCAATTTTTCAATCAATCAGTCAGTCAGTAACCCTTATTTAACCACTGACAATATTTTGAAAAGCAAAAAGCTTGTGGGTTTGTGAATAAACTTTGCTGCAAGTTTGGATTTAACCCAGCATAAACAATAATTATATAAAAATCGATATCTGAAAACCTTTCAATAAATCGATATCATATTATATAAAAAGGATACAGATGTCATTTCAAAATGTTTTAAAAATGAAATGTTTTCATCCAAAGGATACCTTCCTTTGGATGAAAATGTTTTGTTTTTTAAAAAAATTTCAAATAACAACTTTAGCCTTTTTATATAACATATTAATATTTTTTAAGCAAAGATTATGATAACAAATCAATATCAATTGATAAACATTAGTTAAACATTCTTGATTTTATTGAACAATCAATAAAAACTGATATCACAACTGGCCTTGGTGTTTAACTGTATCAATTTGACTGAATGTTAAAACTGATATTATTTTTCATTAAGAGGATTAGAATCTCAAAGATGTGAGTAGACATGCTCGAGTAGTCTTTGTTCTCTGGTTCATGCATTTCAAAACAATTGGATTTGGATTTGGAATTGTAACACATGGAGGGCAAAAGCATTTTGGAATTTCCAAATGCTGGGTTGGGGGCACCTGTGGCAAAGCTATGGATATTTTCTGTGGTACCAATTAGCTGTGTATCAGATTTAATCTCCTACCCATGAAAAGAGCTGCTGAAACCATGATAACATTGATTCTTCTTCATGAGAAACATACTCTATTAGTCTATGGGGAGGGCAAATAAATAACTATAAAACAAAGACATGTGGACTGGGGTGGCAGGCATCTTTTCTGTGCACACTCCCTCTCCTCTTTCCCCATTCTGTGCACCTTTTCCTGTTTTCAGTCTTTGCCCTAATTATGTCCCACTGGAGATGTTTGTAGCTTTTCCTATTCACTTGCCTGCAAAAGCTGCTTTGCTCACATGTCTTGAAATTGCCTTTATCCACTGCAACAGAAACTTGGTTGACAGCCAAAAGAGCTACAAAATGTACTAAAAATCTGAAGAGAAAAAAAATGGTGTATCTCAAATGACAATCATGCCAACTATTAATTGACACACTATTTAAGAAATAGAAAACATTTCCATGTTTTCCACCGAGTTATGGTAACACAAGTGCAAGTTTGGGAGAACAAGAAATAGTTGTGGTAGCATGAGCCGAAGGCGAGTGTTCCACAGCTATTTTGCTTTCTCCCAAACTTGCACTTGTAAGTGTTACCATAACTCAATGGAAACACGGGAAATGTTTTCTATTTTCTTCATTGAATAAATGCAGCCATGTTTTCCATCGAGTTATGGTAAACAGCTTTCAGCCAATCAGAGTGCGTGTTATATCTACTAGTTTATTTTATAATAACCTATCTATGCAAATGAATGGGTTGCCGGTCACCAGTCCTCTGCGGTTTTTTAGGGTTTTATGGGATTGCTAGGAGGCAAATAAACAGAACATTTAAGATGGCGAGAGTGCAAATCGTTGAGAAATACTTCACTCGATGGCCATAGGCTGGTTCTCAACTTCATTTTGGCAACAAAGCTGAAAATAAGTAATCATAGCGAGTTGATGACACATATAGGAATTCCCTGTATATTTCTCTCTGAGTTCATGCCACTGAAATCCCCCAGTGAAATCTGAATTAGACAAGACGAGTGCAAGTTTAACAATTTGATCACAGGAAATATTGTTAGTAATAATTTATAATTACAATGACCATGCCAGTGTTTCTCTTAGAAATGATACATATTAAGCTGTGTACTCTACTGGTGTAGGATTGCCAGGTGTAACTGAAGTTTGAAAATCGACAGGAGAATAGTAAGAGATTAATGCACGCGGGGGATGGTGAATTTTGTTTTGTAAAGCTCCAACTCTGGAATGATATCACTACAGACAAGAGTCTGCAACTGAAGAAATTAGGAGACTAGTTACCCAAGTAATTGCCACATTTCCAAATTCTGTTTATGCTTCCAACTCAGTTTGTCTAAATTTAATACTTGATGACTGTGTTTTTACCACCTCACAATAAGTAAAAGCAGACGTGCAAGTGTCAAAATGACGAGCCGAAGTGAATGCTTAGCCAAGATCGTCACATCAATAGTGATGGTACTGTTTAACATTTTAACACTTGCTGTGTAGCCTGACCTCAGACGCTAATTTTCCTTCGCAACGAGAAAATCTCTCTCCTGAGGTCAGGCTACTTAACTTGCTATGGCTATCCCATTACCCATAAACAAAAATTATCAAGAGAGTAAACAACACTGTGTGTATACTTTCACCCAGTGGCACTTTTTATTCAATATTGCAAATGTAAAGGCAGCACACAAATCCTAGATATAAAATTGTATATAATGTGGTCGTAAAGAAGCGTATCAATCTAGACTCTGATAACCCTGGTTATTACTTTTATTGAAAAACACAGAATATTAATTTGTATATCCTTTCTATGCTAAATCTGATTGCAACATCTTACAATGTTTCTTGCCATGAAACCAACTTGTGTAATTTCAGTACAGTGCAGGTGATGCGTAGACAACTTCGAGTATGATTTAAGACAGTACTTGGATGTAAAAAATACCAGGGAACTTCCTGAGGTGAAGTTCCTAGCTTGCAATGATAACTTTACCTTTAGTATGGTAGCAAAAATAAAGTTGACAATCCACCTATGGCTATCGATTGAAGTATTTCTTAATGTTTTTCTCTCTCACCGTCTTGAATGTTTTGTTTGTTTGACCTCTGGCGATCCCACAACCCCTTGTGCAAGACGAGAAAACCCAGGAGGACTGGTGACCAGCAACCTATTCTACTGTCACAACCTCGTCCCCAGGGTCTTCTCGGTATTCAACATGGCCATCGTCTGAAAGAAGACCCTGGCAAATATTACTCTAAAATGGCTGCTGATTGGTCCATTCATACACAAATTTTGATTGGTGCAAGTTTTCAAGTTCGTGGCCGTTGGCGGGTTGAAGTACAGATACTTCTAAGGATCGCAAGACAGAACTTTAGACGAATTGTTTCTCTGATTTATCAGTTTACTGGCCTGCCGCCTATTTGTCCACAAGAGCTGTGAGGGCCAATGTTTCAAGCACATGGTTGAATGATGATTCGCAAGCTGGTGGCTATTGTTGGATTGTTCGGTTCGTGAAATCGATAACTCGGATAAGTAGACTGTAGAGGACTTGAGCGACTCCAGCTGGATGAAAGGTGAATTGTCTCTCTATTTATCAGTTTATCAGTAAAACTACCGCCGATCCGTACGAGGTAGTTGTGACCCTACAATTGCAAGTTTGAATAATATTATAATGGCTTCATGGATCCTGCTCGGCTGCTGTCCACACCACCAACTACTAGAATCATACTAGAAATGTTATGTTATTGAAACTTTGGCGATCACAGGACAATGGAGTGATAAATGCCTTGGTCATGTAGGTCATGTAGGTATTTTTCACTGTCAGTTTATACATTTTGCCATCATTTCATCTGTAGTTGTACACAAATAAACTTTGGTGTCAAATTATGGCGACCACTGATTGTTTGTATTTGATTTCTGTGCCTGTGGTTTTATAAATAAAAACAACTGAGTGTTTGAGCAGTATGTTTTGTTTGCAATTTATTTTATGAGTGTAATTTCATGCATAGATCTGGAAATGACTATGTTCACTCCTGTTTGATTTATAGTACTGAATTGAATGGGCCCAGGGCCTACGGGTAGAGAGTAGCTTCCATTTTGAATTAATTAAAAATCTCCAAAATTTTTTGAGATTTTGGGTCACGTGATCTACTGTTTGCCAGGGTCTTCTTTCAGACGACGGCCAGATTGAATACCGAGAAGACCCTGGGGACGAGGTTGCTACTGTCATATTGTATCGCACTCCATCGATTAAATTTTAGATCAGCACACGCATGCAAGAACATACATCACATTTCTAGAAAGCTTACAAGTAACATAGAAGTCTTGTTAACCGGCTGCATTTCTAACAGGTGGAGAAAACTTGAAATGTACGAAATCATAATAATTTTTAATTAAAAAACACGTGCTGTGAAATCGAGTTCAAAAAATGTGGTTCACAAAAAGGAGACATTTTGGAGCCAGTATCAATTGCCCGAAAATGAAATACTTTTAACTTGCTAATTGAAAACGCAGACAGATTAAAGCACAAAATACTCACTTGGAATCAATTTGACAATTTGAAAACAAATAAGCAACAAAATTAATTGTAAAATCTTACCTTCGAAGAAAATCAGCCGCCATTATGTTGACTTGATGAGCTGGCTAGTACCCAGTGCCCGATTTCAGCTGAGGAGATCGAGAGGTCCTGAACAAACAAAGGCGGATTCCCGGATGTAATTTTGTCTTGTTGACAGTGAGAGACTGAGCCGAGTATAAAGCTTCCCGTTGGGCTATTCGCAAATAGAAGTAGCCAGCTACCTGCAAAGTTTTGACAATATATCAAGGATTTAAACCTGCAAAAAGTAGCATAAAACAGTGAAAAAATGGTGAGTTTCTGTTAATTCATTTGGTCAGTAATGTTTACTAATTAAGTATAACGTATGTTTCAATCTTGACATGCTTTCATTGCCGAGATCGAGGGATGTTTTTGCGGGCAAGAACGATTTAGAATTCACGCTTCCTTCTGTGTTCATCCTTTTGTTGACACTCGCTGCATGCATCTTAACTTTATAAGTTTTGTTTGGCTTTCGATTGGGAAGGAAGATGATCTTCGGATTGACGAGTAGCTTATAAGATTGACAGTGAACCAGTTTCAGCTGAGACTGATTGCTTAATTCTTAAAGTTGGCGCTGAATCAGTAACAGCAGAACATATTGCAGTCTTGCATTGATTCAACACAGTTGCAAGTCTTTTTTCGCAGATGCAGATGCTATCTGTTTAGCTAGTAAGTTGAAGACTAGCAGTTTCTTTTGCAATATTAAGCACGACGAACAACGCTAATATTTTCTCATATTATTATTCATTACAGGGGAACGAAGCATCACTGCCAGGAGACATGGTTACACATTGTAAGTGTCCGTTCCATTTTAATTACACGCGGATTCTTTATTCCAACATTCAATTTCGAATGATCATGAGACGCTATGTTATATAGTCGCATTTATTTATAGATTATTTGTTCAACAGGTCCAGTAGTTTAGTCTTACATTTGTGTTGTTTATATAAAACAGTTGATGCGGACGAGATTAGAAGGCTGGGCAAGCGTTTTCGGAAGTTAGATCTGGACAATTCTGGGTCGCTGTCCGTCGAGGAGTTCATGTCACTTCCAGAGTTACAACAAAATCCGTTAGTACAAAGAGTTATCGATCTGTTCGATCAAGATGGAAATGGAGAGGTGGATTTTAAAGGTTAGAACTGTTTTGTGTTTTGTTAAGTGCAGAAAGCCGCATTTTAGCCATCAATTGCAAGTCGCCTTTATCTCGGTGACAGTGCATTCGTGATTTTGAATGTGTTAAATCATACCCGAATCTGTGTTATATCATGCGTGAATGGTCAGTGGATAACGGCATTTCAGCACATTCTAGACACGAGAAAAAAGTTTTTTCTGTTAAGACTAATATAACTACTAGTTGCTAGTCACGATCTCCTGTCTAACGAAGATTTTTATCAGTGAGCTCTTGTTAGTTTGTAGCCACCTGTTCATGCTTGACAGATCCCATGTGAATATATTTTCAGTTTTCCAATCGAACGCAAATGTTGATATAGCTTATTTCAGTGCTATTTAGCATAGAGTCGTGGGAAGTTATTTGAAGGTATAACTTTTTATAATTTGTGAGAATGTAACTGTTTCCTTTTCAGTGACTTTGTTTGGATCCTGCCCACCAATAACCAGTAATTATTGATTTATTCTGATTAGCAACTGTTTTGGGTTTGGTCAAGGTGAAGAAAAAAGAAACTAAACACACTGGTCAGTGATTATGTAAGAATACTTCAATGATGCCCGTTTGTGTCTCTATGCGCATTCAATTGATATAGATCATTCAGAGAAGTAACAAACCGTTATACTACAGCCACTTTGACTTTGACATGAGGATGATTTTTGACCCGTTTTTACAATGTGGAATTGCTTATTAGTAATTTTAAAATTAAGAGTAAGGGTACTCAGAGCAGTTGGATGCCTATTCTGTTTCCGCAGCTACAAATAAATACAAATTTAAATGCAAAATGAAAAGCATTAATTAAAGTAAGACAGTTGGTGTCCACTTTATCAGGAGATTCAAACGTGAAGTTAACAGTAGTGCTTGCTGTAGCATTATAACCTTTCTGAATAATAGTTGGTCATAATTTATTTTTATACAGTTATTGCTCTCTCATACTGATGCCTCTGTTTCATACAAGGAATTTATTAAATTTTACACAGCCAATTAATTTACACTCTTTTTTTATAAGAACCTTTTTTATAAGAATGTTGAGGCTGAAAAATGCCCAAAATTTAAGAACATGCTAAGAACATACATTGGGCTGAGGATAAGTAAGGAACTTTTATTTTTATAGAAAATGTAAAGGATCACCAACCATTCTGTAAAGTAACTCTGCATGTATTACATCAGTATACATCGGTTCTTTACTGAAGAAAAATATTGAGAAATGGTAGTAATATCTGGGACCTATTTCACACTTACATGTATAACTACATCAGGTCTTGCATACATGCATACACATACTGTACATGCTACGAAATGAAAAAATAAGAACATTTTTTAAGAACATTTGAGGCTGAAATCCTAAAAAATAATAAGAACGTTCAGCCACAGACCAAAAAATAGATGTTCTTATAGAAAAAAGAGTGTATAACTATTAGTGTAAATTGTTGAGAATCGATTTTAAAATTTCAATGAAATACTAAAAAGTATTAAGCCATTCTTTTATGCAATGGGTATGCCTGCAATATAGCCACCCAAATAGTCTGGAAGGTCCACAACATATCTGCAAGAGTAAGCAATGTTTAAAAGTGTTGACTTTTAAGTGAGTCAGCTACCAGTAAATGGCTGATAGTGCTGGGAGTGCTGCCTGAGATACTGCCTGGAAAACTGCTTCAGTGCTTATAAAATTTCTGTTTTGACATTTATACAACATATGTACCATAAAATATCCAAACTAGGACAAAAGTTTAGATGCAGAAGTATCTCCAAAAATACTCACCTGAAGATATTTATGACTGTCACAGTAACTTGAAAATGAAAAAAAGTTAGTCACAATTAGGTATTTCAGTTTTGGAAATTCTAATTATGTCATGTTACAAGTTTTGAGTAATTTCTGTTGTTGAGGCAATGAAAGGGTTTGAACTTATAATAACATATGGATGATGAATTAGACATGTTTATTAAAAGCATTAGGTATAAATTCATAAAAATACAAAATGGCTTAATGATACCATCAAAAGTCCTCAAAGAAATCCTCAGCTGTTTCAACAAGTGGTGTCCAAAATGTTCCTTGAACATAAATTAGGTCATGTGCATAGCAGAAACATGATGATTTTGTCCAGTAACAGTGTAACTCTGAATTTTGTGAGGGCTATCACATGTAATTTCATTTTGATTTAATTTGCCTTGGACAGCGACCACCAGATGCTACTGCATTGCTTTAAATGATCCATTTAAAAAGAGATCACATTATTTCAGATGAGAACACTGAAATTATGATCTAATTTTTTCAGTGTTTTTATAATTACCATACATTTTGATATATCAAAACATCAAACTCATGGTTGACTTATACACAAATGATTTTAAAAAGTGTTTTTTTGGTTGCAAGAATGGGGATAAGTTATACACGAATCGACTTATACGCAGAAAAATATGGTATTTCTAGGCCTGTCACAGAACCCTTAAATACTACTGCATGTTGTTGGTTGCTTGCATATAATTATACTGCAAAGAATTCACCCCAAAGAGTATGAATCGTAACCTTAACCCAAACCTCACATTCTAAACCTAAGACAGTACATGTACATACAGTCATGTAAACTCTAGACATTAACTCTAACTTTAAAGACATAATCCATGTATTCTTCGCAATACCCCAGCCTTTGCTTTGGACCCCCTCCCCTAGCACCCCAGGTGTGGATTATATCCATGAATCTCAATTAACAATTACTATAATTATATAAAATATTAGCTCATGTAGTGTGTGATTTGTTGTTTATTGCAGAGTTCATAGAAGGAGTATCACAATTCAGTGTGAAGGGAGATAAGGAGTCCAAGTTGAGATGTAAGTGTAACAGGAAGGAACCAAAATATCATGGATCTGTTAAATAAACCATTATTCTTATTATTACTATTACTATTACTATTATTATTACTATTGTTATTATTATTATTATTATTATTACTAAGGAATTACCAGTGGCAAATGAAATGCTGTCATGCATTGGCATGAACTGCAGATGATTGCATACTGCTTGTTACATTGCAGTTGTTTTGCATTTCAAGTAGTGGTACGATGTGAAGAAATTAGAACTGTGGATTCAGCTCCTGACCAGGCCACTTTTTTGATATCTTTCCTTAATTCCCTTTTCTTTTTGTTTTACATGATGTCTATCTGTTTTCTTCCCTCCAACTACTCCAGTTATCTAAACATTTCAAGATCAGTTTTTAATCTGACAATGCACTGCTGGTTCATGCTCCTACTGCAAGTCTTCTAACTGTAGTTCTTTAGACCACAATCACAATAGTTACATGTATTACTTCCTTCGATTTCCTTCCATCTCATTTTATTGCTGGTGTCAGAAATTGTTAAAATTGATTTGAAATTTATACAGTGCTCAATTGCAGTTTAATAACAAGCAAACCTTTTGCATTTATAGTAAAAATGGCAAAATTGCATAAAATGCTAAAATGCTACTGTTTTACCTGACTTGTTCTTCAAAACTTAGTTACCATGGAAACATGGAAGCACCAGATTGTACATGCATGTCACTGTAACACACCATAATGTTTGCAGATAAATTGTAGGAAATGTTAGAAACTTTCATAATGTACAGTAGCTACATGTATACTACAGGTCTGGACCATTCATTACTGCTGGTTAATGCTTCTACTGCAAGTCTTCTCACTGTAGTTCTTTAGACCACAGTCACGATAGTTACACCTATTGCTTCCTTTGATTTCCTTCCATTGAAGGGGGGAGGAGAGGCTGGAGGAATCACTCTGTGTATTTATTAAACAATTGTGACCTACATGTACTTTAGAGCTAAAAATAATTAAAAATAGATCTCTCCTTTGGCACTAAAAAACTGATGACCAATTCCTCTGCCCCTCCCCTCCCCCTCTAAAGAATGAATGGTCCCTAATAGGCATTTTAGAGTTATAGAAAAAAAGGTTGGTGGGGGCCAGTTGGGGGGCAAAATCCCACCAGGATAGATAGGGGTAAAGATTAGAAATGACAAGATAATTGTTTGTTTATCTTTTGAAAAAGAATTATGCATCTCCCTTCCAATCAGGTTTGAACGCTTTTGATCTAGTATTAATAATGTAAAGTCAATGAAACAGACAGACATTTTTTGGCCCAAAACTCCAAGTTACATTATACATACATGTATGCTCTTGCCAAAATTTAGTCTTGGGTGTAGTTTATTTTCTTTCATACAGCAATTACTTGTAGATTTGGATGTAATTCTGGCTTTACTTAATCATTATTTTGACTACTCTCAATGCAGATGTCATATGCACCTATCAATGTTAAGCGGGAAGGGGGGGGGAAGCCAGGCATATGTGGGAGATTTGACAGTGATTAGCTGCCTGTGTTGGCAATATTTGACAATTTTAATCACATTATGACATGTTTTTATAGCAAATAAGTGACTCTTTTAACCATCAGCGATTGCCCCGGGGTGGGGAATTTGAACAGAAATCCTTGTCTGAGTTCAACTGCCCAGTCTTTGCCCAGCCTCTCCCTCCTCCAGTTTAACATTGATGGGTACATTAGTTATACATTTATGTAATTATAAAATTTGGCAAAATAATTAAACTTGATATGTAATATCTTATGATGTCATTTTCTTGCCTAATTGAGGAAATTGAAAAGTTATTGTAATGAGAAATAAAGGCATGACACAAGCTCTTCATTCTCCTGCCTTTGTTGATTTTATATCTGGTAGTGTGGTACTAGTCTAATCTTGAGCTTATGTAGTGTTGACAAGTACCAACTGTCGTGAATTCGTTGACCTGGAAACATTTGGGATCAGAGAAAATGAAAATATTAATATATTTAGCACAAAACATTGAATTTGTACAAAGGGGCAGTGTCAACTGAAGGTTAATTTAGCATATTTTCGAAAAATGACCAGAAATAATAATTTATATTTTGGAATAGGAAGTACTCTTTGCAAAAGTGACCAAAGGGGCAAAATTGCTAACATACATGTATAACAAGTCATGGTAAACTTAATTTAAGATTCATTGGTGCTAGAACTATTTCTAATGATAAAAAAATAATGTCAAAATATTCTTTTAAGGAAGCAATTAAGTCCAACCTTCTAAACTCTTATTGATGCTAT
>JANVCK010286381.1:0-23323 GCA_026546655.1 Epizoanthus illoricatus
GGGAAAAAACCCATCTGACAGTACATTAATCAAAGTAAAGCCTAACATGTTTGGTGCCATAATTATTATATTTATACAATTACTATGTATCTTTATTTCCATATCTAATGGTGTTGGAAGGAAAAAATATATAAAATAAAACTTTAGTACCAACCATAAATATATTTGACGTGTTACCACAACCACAGTATTTCTTTTATTTGGCTTTATCTAAAAAGTATTCAATATGTGTGTGTGTACATCTGTCTCATTCTCTCTGTAAACACAGATTCAGTAGCGAACTCCTTTCAAAGCCCTGTTTCTTTCTTTTTTTGCATGTCTATGACATCCATTTTTTTTTTAGTTACAGAGGAAAGACATTTTTTTCAGGAAAGATAACTATCAGCAAATAGACTTAAGATATGGCAGCCATTTTTGGGAATTGATACTTTGAGATGATACAGGGGCATATGCCATCAGATTGTTTTCATAATATTGACTGCATTTCCAGTTCTCAACCCTATCTGGACCAGGTTTCTTCTCTCTCTCAAATGAGAAGGGTGGATTCCCCCACCTCCCCTGAGTTCCTTCTCATTATAGATGCCTTAGAACAACACCAAAATTGGTTGGCTAAGTAATCGTGTTGTAAGTCTTGAATATACATCTAATTAACAATTTTGGTTATGACATCATATGATGTCACTATACCACCATTCTGGATTTTGAAGCCACTATCTTAGATTTTTTGCTGATGTTGAAATATTGTCTAAATTGATCCGTTTTAAAAAGTCTAAAATTAACACATTTAGAAATGCACTTTAGTATATAAAATATGCATAACAAAATTAAAAAAACAGCAGAAAGTGCATTAAAATAGAAAAACTATGATGTATTTTAAGTGACCTGTCACTCAAAACTTTGTTTCTGTGGAAACAGTTAGGGTTGTATGCATATGGATTCATAAGTTTGATACATCAAAGTGCTTCCTGATGAATGCCAAATTTCAGTGGCCCATATCTTCTGAATGGTTAAAGCTATCAATCTGAATTTTGGATATGAATATTAGATACCATGATCTTCAACTTGCAAGTGCAAGTTACTACCAACTAAGGTGATTTTCTTGTACGAATGTCTGTCTTTGTAGGGTCACCAGCTGTCTCCCACACCTGGACTGCCAAGCTGGGTGCAAGAATGGGCAAAAGCTGGTGGGTGCACTGTAGTTTCCTCATTAAATATTTGTCTTAATTACAATACATGTAGTATTACCCATCATGAGAGGATTGTTACATCACAAATCAAAATATTAAAAGTTTTGGTGAGTTAGTCTAAACACTTTGTTTCTGAAACAATCAGCATTCAGGTTGTTTGAGAAAACACTGTGGGATGACTATTTCACTGATGGTTTGTGGATAAAAGGACTTGAGTGTTAGGAAGTACATGTAGTACCGTATTTGTTTTTTAAAACCAATTTGTGTGCTGACCCAAGCGGCAGGTATTTATTTTTAGATATACAAATATGTGTAGATACTCCATTGATGAACACTTCCCTCATCAGTGATACCTCAGATTGCAGGTTTAACTGTTCCAATATAGCTTTGACCCCTGTAAAATAGCAATATAAGATAATTTTTTAATCTCCTTATTTTCAAAATCTCCAAATCTCCAAAATCTCCTACACTGTACATGTAGCTTCTTGAAGGGACCTGAGGACTTCCTGAATTTTAATTTGGTTTCATTTCAGATGGCACACTTAGTGATTCAACAGGAGGACAAACAGCTGATGATTCACTGACTGGTAGTTTCAACTCCACTGCTGGTTCATCGTCATCGCCTCAGGATGGAAACTTTACAGGTATAAGTAGGAAGTAGTACAAGTAGCACTGTATGGAAGGTAAGGGCAGGTGCACATGTAGACAAGTTACCTTCATTGAGACTAAAGATATGACCCCCTCCCACCAATAGAAACAAAATTGAGTAGTAACTAAGGTTGAATACAGTGCACCCCCACTCTCCCCACCCCATTCTCCAAATTGATTGGTCTGACAGCCCCTAAAATGCAAATGTCAGTTTAGATGGTGCCAACATTTGATCTAACATTCACTCAACATTTGATGGATCATGTTGAGCAATGGGGTCCATTCAAACTGTTCCAACATCAAGCCAACATCATGCCAACATTTTTCAATAATGTTGTTCTGACAGAAAGGGAGTCAGGCTATGATTGTGAGGATATGTGCATGTTCGACTTTAGCAAATGTTGGGACAGGTATTCAAATAATATTTGCTAAAAGCCAAAGAAATATTGAGTCCATGTTGGATCAAAGGTTGAACAAAATCAAACTTGATCCAACATGGTCCCAACATTGGCCAACACATCCCAACATTGCTGGGAGGCCCATTTAAGGTTATTCCATTGAAATAGAACATGAATTTAATATACGTTTTTCTCAAACTTGACCCATTTGTTATCCAATGTAAGTGCACTCCAAGAATGAAATAAAAAAAGGAGGGTCCCCATGCTAACTAAAGAGATATGATAAGCCAAAGCCCCCCCCCCATTTAGGGTATTTTTTGTCAATGGAATCCAAATGCTTAACTTGTACTTGCATCATTCGCACTACCAAAATAAACTTTAAAAACATATAATACCAAAAAATAACAGAATATATGTAAACAGTCCTGGATTGAGACAAAACATTTTTTGAGATTTATGGCAAAAATGTGCTGTACTAATTATGTAAAAGTTGTTGCTATGATTACCAAACCCAAGAAAACAATACAGTTATTCCAAAATATCTTTTCTGTTTCACATTTTTCCAACACTAAGAAATTGTTCATTTTTTCTCTAATATGTAGACTTAGCTAGATACCAATGAAATAGAGATAAAAAATTATGGGTCCCCATGCTCTTTTGCGAGATAATGTACAGAATATGCTGAGAAATCAGGTATAAAACTACGTTTTTCCATGAGAAGACTGGGGCGAGCCCAGTAAAAGATCCTCAAATCACGGAGATTAGTATAGAATGAGCAATTTGCACTAATGAATTATAATAATCCACAGAATCTGAGATTTTCCTTATCATGCACAGTATGGCTGCACATTGCAAAACCATGGAATAACCTTAAATCCTCCCAACATTTTGACCCAAAGAATTGTTGGATCAAATGTTGGCACCATTTAAACATGCCTTAAGAAAAATTATATCCTTACATCATTCCTGTTAGACTGTATATTTTAAGGGAAAAAAGTGGCTTCAAGTAGCCTGCACGATTGCCGAAGTCGAGCGTTTTCCACTGTAGTTACGAGTGTTTTCACATATCTAATATAACTCGCCTAGCCTCCATCGTTTGATTGTTGAGAGCTTATATTTTCAATTTTTTTTGTGAACATATTTCCAGTGAGGCACTCTGAGCGACCCAAAGAAAATGGTCTTTGTCGGTTCCTTTGTGCAAGCATTCCGCTGACCATTTTACAATACTGCTCGCGGGCTAAGCCAAACGCGACATGAAGACGAAAAACAAACTCGAATTGTTGACGATTTGCCTTCCGGCAATCGTAAAAAGTAATGTAAGTGAGAAGCCAACAAGCTTGTGTCTGCTGAGTTGCAGTAAGAGATGTGTACTGTACACCACAATGACAGCTTTCCTTCTTTTGTTCATCATCAGAACAACAGTCAAGAGGTGACAAGAGGTCATCACAACCTTCCAGTTCCGGCCGACCAAGGTCTTCTCCTGCAGCAGTGAAAACTGGTGCAAGTACGGTTAGTATACATATGAATGTGATGGACGATTCTAACTATGAGCAATGGATGAACTGAAATAGTGTTTGGATTATTTCTTGCAACCCCCAAAGAAGGCAAAACTTTAAAACAAGTTAAAATCAAATTATGTTTTATGTCAAATAATTATTCTTAATAAATACCAACCACAGGTTATTAAATTTCTAGTAATTTCATTGGTTTTGCTACTGACTACATGTAGCTATCAGCTGATATACCTTAGTTTGACCATATATGGAAAAAACAGCTGTTTCTAAAACACACCAGCTGTTTCTTAAAACGAAAGTAAACTTTCAATTCAACCTGTTTTAAGCCGACCTCGCATGCTGCATTTTTGTTGCAGAACGTTGCACAACTTTAGGCCACCAGAGTTATACTGATAATTCATTTAGATTTATTTTGTACCATATCATGTGGAATTAAATGAACCATGAACCATTTTATACATACGCTGTTTAAAAAATTTCCAATTCAAGCAACAAGCCAAGAAAAAATATTTTTATTGGTATAAAATGAGTGTACGTTTTGAAAGAAACTTCTTCCACTTGGACCTTTCCTAAACAAGATCATTTTGTTTGTTCTTATCACCAGTCTGGAATTGGGAGGAGTCACAGCGTGGCTTCATCGATGATCAGTCGTCATTCATCATCCAAATCTAACCTTGCAAGGAGGAGCCACACAATTGCAGCATCTTGTAGTCGCTCTGTCGTTCATGGAAGCAGTCCCGTTCACTCGCAAGATTCTCAGGGCTCTCAGCGAAGTCTTATCAGTAGTACCTCGGGCGATGAAAGTGATGTCGAATCTGGTGATCAAACTCGACAGAAGGGAGCAAGGAGAAAATGTAGTGATGATGAGAAAAGAGACTTGATACTTACTCCTGACAGAGATAACGTTCTCTTGAGGGGTAAGAGCCCAAACAGGGCGTTGCCCACACCACGTGGTAATAAGACAACAATGCTCCGAGCTGAGGCCGTTAAAGGTATAAAAACAAAATCTAATGGCGACAAGTCCAGGTCAGGGAAATCAAGGAGTTTGCCATTAGGGTTTAAAAGGACACCAAAAGAAGCTGACACTGTGGAAGATCAGACGCCTAACCTAGTTGAAGACTTGAAAACTACGGTGAAAACTTTGAACGGTTCTTGTGACTACGAACATAAAGATGACGATGTGCAGAAGACAGTGGATGAAATCTTCAACTCTGGTCGCACTACTGTGCTACCTGAATCGTTTAAAATGGATAGAAATGACAAGCTGAACCGGACGTTTGTATTGGGTAAGCTTACTATGGACTGCCGAAGACCCAGATTTAAATATGTGATATGGGGCAATTTGCCACCAGATCTGCTTCTCCTGTCCCTAAAACTGAAACCTCAGAAGCAACTTTGCGAGTAGATTTTCATTTTTCTAAACCATTTTTCCCCTGATACGGCCAGCATCAAGCTTGGTCCATGATTATATACGCGATCTTACTTTTTCGAGATGTTATTTCCTACACCCATTGACTTTCAATCATGATTGTGCCACTTTGGTCACTGGATTTCACGCTAATGAACACTTGACTCGGTATTGGACAATCAGAGTTACAGGGAGCAGCTGTACAGACGTCTGTAACCAGTCACAGCTGAGTCTGCCATCAGTTTGTTCAATAACATATTGCTATAGCTATTCTTGTCGTTTAAAATATTTTGCCAAATTTTATGCAATACATGAACAATGTGCTAGCCTATTTATTAAGTTTTTGACAGGAATGTGAGATTTCTCCTTAATACTTCTGTGCGGGGGTTGAAACCGAGATGCAGTTTTTTTACCCCGTATTGTCTCAATTATGCAACTTTGGTATCTTGTCCACGCCTCTAAATAATTCCTTCATTGTTACAGAGGACGGAAAGACTCTCACTCCCACCTCCTCACCAGACCACTCACCGTCCAAGACCTGGTCAGAACAGACGAGAAGTGAACGAGACAAAAGGTGTAGTAGAAACAGCAGCTGTGACAAGCCAGATGCGGAACTACCAGTGGTGACGTCTACTAGTCACGTGACAGAGGGGAAAATCCTTAGCCCCTCCTCTGCACCCAAGCCCATTCCATTTGCACCGGTTCAATCTTCAGTTCCCTACGTACCACCTAAAGATGATTTAAAACCATTTAGTCCACCTAGGGAGTCCCCAGACAGTAAAAGTGTTGGTCATTTATCCCCACGGGGGAGGCCTGTGTCACCCGACTCTTTGGTTTCAGTACCGCCTTCTTCATCACCGCCCCCACCCACTTCCCCTAGGCAAGAAGCGTTGAAGAAATTACAGTTACGAGAGAGAAGAAATTCTCCCAGTTCGCAGTCTAGACGAACATGGGATGTGACCGACAAGGTAAGAAGCATGGAGGTTACAAGTAAGAACCAGTTAATGCCACATGTCATATCACAGATTTCAGTTCATCTTGGTTTACTTCAGGTACCTGTAACTCGCCGGCTCTTTAGTTGTTTCTCCTCAATCTGACTCTACCCCTCTGTCTGTAGTTTTGTGTCTTTCCGCCAGCCTCTT
The DNA here is from genome assembly GCA_026546655.1 of Epizoanthus illoricatus. Classification (NCBI taxonomy): domain Eukaryota; kingdom Metazoa; phylum Cnidaria; class Anthozoa; order Zoantharia; family Epizoanthidae; genus Epizoanthus; species Epizoanthus illoricatus. The sequence goes on from JANVCK010286381.1 coordinate 6,298, forward strand.
ATCAACTTCGTAAATATTTCCCATCACGCCCAAGCATTGGGCATGTTCAGTAATGACGTCAGGCCAGAGCAGCTGCCATTGTAGCTGTTACTACGCAAGTCAGGCACAGCTGATGGTGAGAACAGGAGCAGGAGAGTTCGCATGGTTACCATTTGGGGGTAGCAACCCTCTGTCTCCTCCAGGAGCTAAAACTCAATATTTAAAAAAAAATTATTTTTTAATATCTCTGAAACTAAATTTATATTTCTTTGTTCGCTGAGAAAAAGCAATAACGAAATTACTTATAATCTCGCAATCTTCTCTTTGGTATTTTCTGCTTATTTTTCTGCTCGTTCCATTCTCTCTCCTCTATCACCTGTTTCAGTAGTTTTCGCTTCATAGCTTGAATTACATGCTTTCTTGTCTCCAATGCTGCCAGCCCGTAGAAGATCTGATGCTGTCGTCGATCCACGCTTTCACTGTTGAGCTGCGTCTAGCCTCCGAGTCTGTCTTATCTAAAGTCAAGTAAGTAAATCTTCCGTAGTGCAGATTGAGCATGTGTTTGTGTTTGTGCCTGCTCGTGTGCATGAGCGTGTGTATGCTTGTTTGTGATTGTGTTTGTGGTCATGCTCGTGCTCGTGAATATGATTGTGTTGTGTAATGTTCGTTCCAGGCCAAGAGTCGTTTACCATAGACTGACAATGTCGCATCAGTGGTTGAAGAAAACTACCGTAATTTTGATCTTTTAGGCTGTACTTTTTTGGAATTTCATGACTAACTGAGTGGGTTGGTTATATGGCACTGCTGAATTTTTGAACCTAACAGGAGATACACAATTTGCAGTATTTTGGCTTTTGCTTGGCAATACTTGAATAGTTTTAACCAAAGTAAGCTTACGTAACTGTTGCATTATAAATCACTGTCATGACATAGCCTGCCCGCAGTCGCTAATTTTCCTTCGCAGCGAGAATCTCGAATAAAACTTAGCGTCTGCGGGTATGCCACATTAAAGGGTCATTGCTGAGAATTAAGGTGAGGATCTTTATGGTTTGTCCAGTGTATAACTGAGTATTTCTAAAGCATTTTCCAATTTTTTCTTCAGAAAATTATATGAAGGTGAAGAAGAAGAGGGAAAGACTAAAGAAGAAAGCGATTTACACGTCCAGTCGGGGAGCAAGAACGGCCACCAGAGTGTCATTCCGGACTGGAAGAGTTCACATGCGGTACGTTGTTACTTCAAACATAAACACGATTGCCTATGATATTGGAGATACTCAACTCCTCAGTTGTAAGAAATGGCTAATGCCAAAGATCAAATCTTCAAGAGATGTGAACTGATGAATGTTCATGTTATGTGTTTCATCGACTCTTCAGTTGTAACAAATAAGTAACATCAAACACTTCTACTATTCAAGAAATGTAAAAAGATTGGCCATGTTATGGGTTTTTGTTTACTTGTCGGAAGTTTTCTGTTTTTCAAAGTATATTTATCAGAGACAGGGTTAGAATACTACAACATTTCTAATTATATAAAGCACTTTCCATCTCTGGGCTGTCAGATGCCAAATGGAACACGGCAACTATCGGAACTAGTTCTGGCCAGACTGGCCCTGCTCATGGATTAGAGCCGCTCGGTTCTCCCGTTCCGAACGGCCAGGGCGCGAAAATTTGGTGAGTTTTTGGCGGGAAAAATGCTCGTGCGTGCCTTGACTTTTCCATTTACGGTGGCCGGAACCAGTGCCCTATCTCTCGGGCCGGACAGACCCGAGAACTGGAAAGCGTCCACAGACTTTATTTACTCTGATTGCAATTCAGTTGCCAATTTAGCATGTTTCAGTTTAACGTGATAGAATTACGTGTAAGAGAGAAAACGTGCTCTTAAACTATGTCAGTAGTTACTTGATACTTGGACTAGTGGATAAAATGCTTCTTGTAGTCTTGGACTGACTGCTTAACTTTTCTTTCTGTAAAGGAAATCGCCGGCATTTTTAGGAACTTACGCAAAGTGGAACTGAGATTGCGCAGTAAGTAACACTTGATAAGTTGTGTTTGTAGTTTCTTCTGGTTTCGTTGCTTTGGCTTTACTCTCTCCCAACGGACTGCCCCTGGACAATGGCCGATAGTTGCAAGTGAACAATTGTTTGGTTCCAGGCATGACCTTTCGTTTCGGTCAGGAAAGTCAACAACTTTGAGTTTGAAGATTTTAAACACCCATTCTTTAAAACGTATTCAGCACGTTGCGCTAACTGACATACTCTTTCGATCTATCCAGGATGGACTTGGTTTGCCTGAAGCTTGAAACTGGATTCCAGGTTTATGCTAATGAAGCAAAATTTAAACAGTTACATCAGGTGAAATCCTCCTATGTCGTGGGGGGTGGTGGAGAGTGGAAGAATGACTTTGTGGCAATTTTTTACGTACATTCTTGTGCTGCAAATTCTTTTTCACCTTTCCCTCTCTTTTTCTTTGTAACTCTGTGTTGTGCAATTTTTTGTCTTTTCGGCTCTCGTGCAAATTTTTATTTTTACAAAATCTTCCACTCTCCCCACAAAATCCGAAGTGGTCGGCCTCGGACAAAATGTGACTCCTGAAAAAGCCGACATTTATGGGCATACATGTGTATACACTCCCGGCAAACGTCCATTTCGCAACCACTAGACTTGCTGCCACTTACAATGTTATTGTTGTGTTTTGCGTTGGCAGCAATGGAGCAGGCGTTATCTACACTGCACACGAGCGAGACTAACAATAAAACACAGGTGAGGTACACATTTACTGGCACGCTTTGATATACTAACTCATTTTGAACTGATACATCTTCTCGGCTGATGTTGAACTGTTTCATTTGTTACAGGCTAAAAAGCTTCCGGATTCAAATACATTGAGACTGAGTAAGTCTTCAGCATTACCTTACATATACTCTGTTTAAATGTTAGGGTCAGACTGGAAAGACGTTTTTACTGTACCTTGTTGTCTTCGCTCGTTAAATATAGTGTTGTCGTTGTTGTTGGTATCATCATCATTATTATTATCATTATTATCATTATCATGATTATTATCATTATTATTATCATTACTATCATTGTTATCATTATTATCATTATTAGAGTATAGTATAACTTATCTATTTATTATGACGTAGTACATCAAATTCTCTTGTTCAGTGACTACTACATATACCACCATGTAACGTTTCAGTGGTCACGCAACAAAATAATATTGCTGTACCATAAACCCTATCGATAGTGTTAGTGTTAGTAGTACATTTTATATACAAACACTGTTTTGGCCCGAACAAAAGCTCGTTTATTTTCTTATCTGAAAAGCCGGTTAGTTAATGCGACGGAGGTCCACCGCCATTTTAGAATCCTCACCCGCCATTTCGTTTGTCAGTATACCCCGTTAGTACGAGCTAGTACGGCCACTTCAGGGCATAATAGGGAGCTTAGGCAATCAGGACGGCAACGGCTACGACGACAGCTGCTGAAATTCTACTTTCTCGTTTTCGTTTTTCCTTTGTGTATTATCCATTCGTTTTTATAGTTCCTTGTGTGAAGAAGGGCGAATTATAGGAAGTAGAAACCTGAGTTTTGAAGCCAAACTTTCTATTTCCACGTTCGCGTTGTCTACAAGACCCCAGATTTGTGGTTTTCACGTCGTATTTCTGAAGACGACGGTGAACAGGTGGTCAGCTTGGCACATTCCAACGTGCAGGTTAAAGCATTTGTTTTCTGCCGTCGTCATCGACGTTGCCATGAGTGTCTATAAACTGTGATATAAACACGCCGGCAGTTGTAGAGCACGCGAGAGAAGTTGAGTGTTTCTCTAGCTTCTACAACTTTCGGCGTGTTTATATCACAGTTTATAGACACAAGCAGCCGTTTTATATTGCTTTTATAAAATAGAAATAAGACGAAGATCAAACGAGTGTCTTTATCCTCTGATACAAACACTCATATTTTCATGTGTTAGCCAATCAGAGCGCGCGTTATATCTACCCTATATTATAAATACAACGCAATAGGTTTATTAGTGATCTCCGAGGGGCTTTTCAGGTCTAATTTGCAATGAATGTCAATAATGAATGACAAGTGACGAAAAGAACTAAGAATTGATAGAAGCGGCAATTACTCGCGTCAAGGGGATGGATTGGGAAAGAACATAACTTGAACATTCCCCGTTGGTGTTCGAAGTATTAATATTATAATTGTTGTCATAATCTTCGTTAAAATGGACAAAACAGATAGAACCCAAACGTTTCGACATTAAGTCATCATCAGGGAAAGTGGATGACAAACTCTTAGCCTTTTTTGTCTATTTAATATTAGAATTGTTTTAGTGTTAGTGTCAATGTCAGTGTCGGTGTCAGTCTCAATGTTGGTGTTAGTGTTGGTGTTAATTGTTTATTGTTTTTGTTTGTGTTTAACGTCGTTATCCAAGAAGACACGAAGGTCTAACCATTTGCACATGTTAGAGCAAAGGCAGCACCTTCTCCTCAGTTATTTTAAGACACTGAGTGTTGGTCCGGCCGAGATTCGAACCGACGACCTCTCGCATGTGAGACCGATGCTCTACCAACTGAGCTAACCGGGATGTTAGAGTTATTGTTAGTATTAGCATTACTCACTATCAGTAGTATTATTTTCTCACATTTTGTTTATCTTTACAATTTCTTTGCAGACGCGCAAAAGTGGAAGGATTTCAAAGTGAGGGCGCGGCGCTATTCATGGGCTGTTGAACACAAGAGTCAGTTCCCAGTTGCACCTGAGTCTGATGATGATGAGGACGATGACACATAGAGACTCTGGCAGACGAATGATGATTGTTGTATGCGTGACTTAACCAGTAACAGATACCGAGTTTGGTTCCATCTGTTGCCCAACGGAAGAGCCCGCCGATGATACGAGACATCCGAACCTTGTTAACTAAGGTTCTACGGTTCTTCCCAGACAGCTGAATTAGAATTGATGATCTACAGCATAATGCAAAATATACCGTGAAGCACAGTTGACTTCACCATTCAGGTCATGGCAGTTTCATATCCTTATAAATTATATTTATCTCCAGATATACAAACCGCACAAGCTGGACGTGAGCCACGCGCATGCGTACTGCCATGAAATTACTTAATCGTTGAATGTACGGTTGTACAGAACATGAAAAAGTACCTGTTCTCTACTGTGTCTAAATATAGATAAATATAGAAAGCAGAAATTATATAATAAAAAGGAAAAAAGACGAGTTCAGCAAACTGTATTTTTAACGATTCATATGGGTAATGTTGTTGTTAGAAAAACACTCTCATGCTACAAGTTTGTCGCAATCAAACTCGAAAAGTTCTTGTTTCAAGATTTATGGCGAACGGATATTCGTTTCCCAGAGCGATCGAAAGAAATACTTCTTTAGCGACAAATAATCTTGTTCCTTGATTTGAGTACTTCATTTGTGGTATTTTGGATAGTATGTGGTTTGCAGTGTTCAGCTGCCAGGTGAACATGGCTATGGAATGCCGGAAATCTGGAAAATGTTGATGTTGTAATCAGTATATCCAGAAGCCAGTATCACAAAGGGTTAGCATCCGGTATCCAAATGGTTTAAATTCATAAACTAGATTCTGGAAATGGGAATCCAGAAGGCAGGAATATATCATTACAGAAGCAGAGATATGTTCATGGACTCTGTCACGTGGGCCGGACGATCAACGTTCTAGAAGTGGAAATGTGTTGCTCACGCTGACGCGACGTCAGAAAAGTCGGAGTCACTGATGAGAAATTGAATCCATGACCCTCTGCGTGATTACGGGTCAGGGACCAGTTGCATTAAAAGCTGGACGTCTGACGTTAGTCTAACATTAGGAAATCCTATGCAACAACGTCAGACGTAGAGCATTAGGAAATCCTATGCAACAACGTCAGGCGCTAGATTAACGCCCGGCATGTGTATATATACCCGCTTTTGTGCAACTGTCCCCAGATGACGTAGTCACTGACTTTCGTATCCGAATTATAATTTATTTCTACTTCAATGACTCGTGCAGGCTTACTGAACTTCTCTTGACATATACTATATAGGGTCATATATAGTTGGACGACAGAGATCTGTTCATGGGGGAGAGGGGTCAAGTGGTCGTGGAATCGTTGTGGAATTTACAAAGTGACCTTTATATGGCAAATATACAGAATTTCAATTTTTTGCCCAAACTGACTCGATGTTTCGACATTTTTTTGGGGGGGGGGGGGGCAGACTCATGTGAAAAAGGGAGAGACAAGAGCTACACTGAAATAGCGCTACAATGAGCAGTAGTGAATGAAAACATGACTCGTGACGCGCTTTTGCTACTGATTCGATGATAAAGACCACAGCCAGTGAGCAAAATTCTTGTTTATTCGGTGAATATTTTAACCACATTTGTTCATAATGATTTTAACCATCTTAAACTGCACAATTTAAATCCGCTTTGAAACCCAGAAGTGTTCAAATGTTACTGAGAAAGAATTGTAACTGAACGCCGTACACACAGATATTCGACATATTGCCCGATGTTTCTGATATTTTCCCCTAATTTAACAAACGATGCCTTTTGGGAATATATGGAAACTACTAAGATCCAGAGTAAGATTGTGGACGTTTCAAGGAATGTGTTTGCTCAAATACCCAGTTCTTCAAGGTGTTTGTAAGGCAATTTGGAATGTACTAAGCTAGATAGATGGATTTGGGGCCGTTCATGTATATTACATAACACTAAGGGGGGTGAGGTGGGTGTTCGAAATTGTCCAAAAAGCGTTTCGCCTGGGGAAAACATTAGCACATAGCTATAGCTATAGTTACAAGGGGGTGAGGTGTTGAAAATGACCTAAAAAGCGTTACGTAATATATCAACGGCCCCTCAGTAATTTTGAAAATTTTAAACGGGTAGGGAATTGATCATTCTTAGGAAATTTCTCTAGAAGAAGTTTTAGTACATTATGATTATATCAAGTTTTTTAAAGTTTCGGAGTTAACTACTATGGCATTCGAGGAGTGTATACAGTAAGTGGTTTCCAAATTTATACTGTTTGTTCAGTTGTTCAAATTTTATGGAATTTTCGAGCACTTCAGTTGTAAGAAATGAGTAACATCAAACACTTGTATTGGTCGAGAGATGTAAAACGAATGATCATGTTATGGGTTTTCGTCAACTGGTTCAAAAGTTCGACATTGCTTTTTGCAAAATTGCGGAGGGTTTATTCCTGGCCCCAATGTGAAGATAAAGTTGCATGCTGGTGTTTGTATAAAAAAAGGAATGGAGCTTACGTGACGGAGTAGTTTACTGGCAAACAGTACTTGGAGCTCTAGCCAGAATGTCCAACAACTTGAAAAACTTATCAATATCCTCTTTGTAATTCAAGTAATTGAAGTATCTTGCAAACAGTAGGGATTTTTGTTTGGAGCTATTATTAAAATAAAAAACGTGCTTTATTTTCAGCCTGTATACGCTGCATTATATAGACCCTGAGAGGGCAGGAGAATGACTGAGTTGGAAATACATAACTTTTGAAGTTTTGTAGCAGTTTAGCCGCCACGTGTACAGCTTTTACTTTTATTCTGCTTTTTCTTCGTCAGAAAAATGGCTGGTCGATTCTGTTTTTGAGCAATGACCGGCTTCTTTTGAACGGTTAACAGTAACGCAAAGTTCTAGATTATTCCTGACCACATTTGGGACACATTTTGCATTTTCTTTTGTCGGTGTCCTGACCTTTTATTAACTATGTAAATCACTGTTAATATTACAGCGGAGCCGAATCTTGCATGCAATATTTACGTGTTCATGAGATCCCGATTACTTATGCGTCCTACACTTACCAAAAATGAAATGAATGGTCATGAATGAATATATTTTCATTATATTTAAAGTAAACCCGAACTTTCTGGAGAGCGGGCCTGGGGGGCCTTTTTGACCTAACTGGCGCGTTTTCTGACAGCCAATCAGGACTACGAAAAACAACCACATATCAATCCTTAGAATCTACAACAAAGCTAAAAATGGTAAAATTTCATACTTTCGAAAATTTATAACTATCCAGTCGCTTAACTTTCAAACAATTTATCTTTGTAGATATCGTTTTTAAAATTGAGCCGGTACTAGTCTATTTATACTACATTTTAATGTATTGATTTTCTTAGGGTTGTTCACCATCCAAACGCCACGAAAACTGGACGAATTAATATATGCATGTGTATACCCATATTCAAAAGGCCATATGCAATACTCGATAAATACGTTTTCATTACATGTGTAATCTTATCAGTATTTTTCATACCAAGTCAGTATTCGGTTTGGCTTTTATGGTTTTAGTGATCTCCAGGTACTGAACAATGCAAAACCACTACTGGAAAATTACTGAAATTAGATTGCTCAGGTACTGAGCTAACCACTTTTTCAGACCAACAGTGCCTCTGTCTCAGATTCTGAAACATCACTCAACATCACTGATTCATCAAGTGATGTCAACTTGTTTGCAAATCTGCAAACTCCGGGAAATTCTCTGAAATCAACTGATCAGCACGAACAGTGCAGTTCATGTTGTTGCCTGCTCCTTTCTAAACAGCGGTGAATTACTCCTTGCTTCCAACAAGTCCGCTAGAGGCTCGTCGCGAAAGAAGAGTTCGATATCTTCGTCAAAAGAATCGAAACTTGGCATCTTTTTCTGACTGCCAGTACTAGAACGCGAACCCCCAGGCTGTGATAGGTCAAGACCATCTTGACTGCTGGTTAAAGTCATTTCGCTGCTACCACCTAGAAGACCTGTAGCTTTACTGTCCACTCGCACGCTCATAGAAAAACCCGCGTCATCAAAATAGGCAGTTTGACTCGGTTTTCTCTTCACTTTGTCTCTCTTCTTGGTACCTTCAACAACAAATAGGCCTCCCCCAACAAACCTTGCACTTATGGAAGCGGGTGCAACCTGTTCCGGTATAGGAATTGCTCTGGAAAATCGTCCCCCTTCGACTCTTGCTTCTGAATTCCCTTTTAAGCCAGAGATTCGTTTTCCAACTACAAAGACTGTATCGTCTTCAACTTTCCAGCTAATTTCTTCCTCTCTGTAAGCACCGATTTCAAAAGACACAATTTGTATGACTTCGCTTTGACCTTTTGCTTCTGTCTCCATGTCGTGTCAGGCGGGACGACTCAGATTGCTAAACAGTGTACTGATGAATTGTTCATCCCTAAAACTTTGTGTCCACGAGGCTGCAAGAAAAGAAAACGCCGCAGGTCAGTTCATATAGAATGACACAAAACGAATCCGACAGCCAACATCAAAATACTCTTTTGCAAGACGGAGGCAGACCGGTAAACACATGAGCACAGGTGGTCACGGAATGGATAATTCAACAATAAATTGTGCTAACACGTGGTATAAAATTGTACAAAACGAGATTTCAAACGAATTTGGAGGTGATAAAAGCAAAGATTTTGGACAGTTATTGCCGTGCTTCATACTTTGCGTAGTCACACTACCGGCAAGTATCAAGAACTTGTAGCTGACTGACAAAGTTTGTACAGGCTGGCTGTACATAAAGCACAGTGTTTTAGTTCATTCTAGCACGGGTCACTTAAATGTGACATCTGATACTGCTACTGTCAGCTGTTCGCCGTGTTGTTTTGCCGATAACATAAATGCAAGTGTATGCAATTAGAAGGAAAACTGACCGCGAAACTCTTTGCTTTGTCTTACCCGTAAATGAACTGAAATCAACTAAAAACCACGGTTCAAGATCACCACTAATACATGAAGTGAAAGAAATTGTCCTGACCTTAGTATAAGAGCATTGATTTTAAAACTTTAACCAAAGTATAAAGCCAAAATTCTTGGACTTTGTAAATTCTCTTTGCCTTGATCAGTGTTGTTCTTCCGCCCCAAACCAATATACCACGTATAAGAGTAAATACACAAAACAGTCGAGCTGTGTTTTGTCGATGTTTTGTTTTCTCGGAGTCTGAGCATAATACCGCGTTGAACGAAACAGACCACCCTCAGCAAAACATCAAAACAAATAGCTTCTGGAAACGTCTCTTAATTGTTTGAGGTTCTTTCAAGCGCAATATAGTCGAGCACTTACCATGATCAGGACATAAATAAGCTAAAATAAACTATATCCTTTTAGTTTGCGGGAGCGTTTTGCGTTTACTCTTCAATTTTTTCATTTAGAATTAAATAATCTTTTCTTAAACTTACTACAGCGATTTGAATATCAATGCGGAACTTATAAAGCGATAAAATTTAAATATAGAATAATCATTAACGAGGAGAAATTAACTACCAACCTGGCGGTAAGAAGCAAATTCATTCCAGTTTTCCACTCAGAAATGTAGCTCCTGTGGTAGGCAAAGCTTTGAGTTAGTAACTTTTTTGAATTTTCACAAGTTATAACCGTTAAGTCGCTACTCGAGAGAACGACTGGTCGACAATAGACAAAAGACTTTTCTTGCAAATTTTCCTGTCGTTCGGCCGGGACATGTAATAAAAAAATTTAACTCCTGAGAATTCCGCTGAAAATCTGGAATATATACTTACGCTTACAGAGAAAACGACAAGAGCAGTGAAAGGAAAACAGATAATTTTTCCGTTCCTCGCATCTGCTTTGTTAGCAGACTTCTCACGGAAACCATTTTACTGCGTATTCGGATCTGAATTCAATCGAAATAAAATAAATATGCGAAAAGACGATTCTAGAACAAATTCGGTCACGTTCGAGTTAGTATAAACTAGCACTTCAAACGGAAAACTTCGCCTGGCCCCATCCGTCACTCACAAGCTAGCATCATTATTTGCATTACATTTCTAACACAATCAGGCAACTGAGCTTATCAAATGATTTGAATAAAATAATTAAGAAAGATTTCTAGAACTTTCTGCCGGGTTTTTGAAGAATTGAGCAGATGTGACGACTTTTGATGCATCACGGAAGCTGTTATATTATGTAGCAATTTCAAACAAACGTTACTCCTATATAATACACAGTTTACATAAACAAATATCATCTTATTCGTGGGTATTAGAAAACTATATGGTCTATAGTCTCTTGCAGTTTGGTTCACGGTAGCCCTTGAAAAGTAGTCCTTTCAAGTGATTCGCCACCTGTTGACCATGATCTCGTTCCCAGTCCCCCGTTGTTCAAACAGTAGATCACTTCTTATCTATATCGGCCGGAAAGTAGCCACATTCTGTTTAGATATTTTCGCCTTTGCCCACTGGATAATTTATCCACCTTTTGTCTTTTGAACAACCGGGGCCAAATCTGGTTTTGTTGCAAAAGGTAGGGAGATCAGGTAGCAAGAATACGCCGTTACGCGAGCCAAGCTGAGGGAGCATGTCAAAACAGTAAATGAGAAATAGAAAACACGTACCCCAGATAGGCACCCCCTTTTTTCACCACACACCATGGTACAACCGTTACCCCCTATTTTTGACCACCCATTTCCATTTAGGGGGGACCCAGTGAAAATTTAAGTACAGCAAATGAAACGATAGTGAAAGGCGAAGTATATTTGTTTCCAGATTTTGCCTTTTAGTTTCCAAGACATTCAAGAACAAAAATATTTGAATAGTGAGTTTAGCTCTTGGAGGAGAGAGAGCGCGACAGGCCCTACTCCTTTTACCCTCAAATGGGTCCCTCGAGAAAGCATGTGTTTTGAACTGCTCCGTAACTGACTACCGAGTGTTTCTCGCCACATATTAAATATTTCATTTTGACAGGGGAAAATAATTTTCCCCTGATACTAACCCATTTTAGACAAATCAAGGTGCGAACGGATCAAAACACTTTTAATTGGATTATTTTATTCGTGTCAAAAGGCACGAAAGATTATTTCATTACATGTGAAAAGTAAAATTTAACTATGTTTGCTTTGTTGGATTTCTTTTACAATCTTGATCACAACTTTCGGATTCACTGAAATGCAACGATGGACAGCAGACAAGTAAACTACCTGTATAAATTCTACTGTTTTCATGCTCAGTTTATTGCAGAAAAGCTTCCATATTCCATAGTAGGAACTAGGCATTAGTATATGATTTCACGCGTTGAATGCAATCACTTGATGCATGTCTAATCATTATTATCAATATCAGTTGCCGCCAAATATTTTACAATTATTCAATTACTTGACAGTCAGTTAGAAAGTTTGATTTACTGTATTTTATTGTGTTGAGATTCAAATTTTATTCGGGAGGCAGACCTTGTTCGTGATTTATCATCACATATGATCATTGTTTATAACTTTAAAAGAATACACTTATCACCACAATATCGAAGATTGTAGTATTCAACTAACATCTGATATGTTTACTGATATGATATAACAAAACAATTATAAATTGCTGCAACATTTAGCACTATATACCGTAATATCAATTATTTCTTGTATTATAAAATGAATGACGTAGTTTTTAGTATTCGGCAAGATCTGTGTATAGTCTGGCGTTCCAAAGGAATTGTTCTCCAATTGAGGTTCCCGCTGTGACTGTCAAGGTCAGAATGTGAAGTTAGAAGTGACCAGAACTTGGCTTGTCAAACGTACATATGCGGATGATTTAAAATGTTGTTTGCAGTCGGAGAATTCGAGAATGGACTTCAAAGCAGTTTATAAATAACTCAAACTAGTTCGCATATTGAAAAAGAAAGACGATTATGAGAAGTATAAGTAAGATTGTTTTCAATTCAACAAAAGCGGAAGAAATGTGACTCAGTTTGCGGGGCAAGAGAATATTCTGGCATTGTTCATCTGAGCTACTTTGCTTTAATTAGCAGCGGTTGGCAAATATACGCTTATGTGCTTTTGTGCTTTTGTATTTGGAACAAATCAAAAACTAAAACACGCAACCAAAGTTTTATTTGCTTATGGTAGTATACAGTACTGTACCGTACTGTAGGCAGAGCCACAATTATTATTTTGACACGTTGAACTTGAAGAACCAGCTCTTTTCCTTCAAGCAAGAAATAACGCAAGTATGACCGAACTATGATTGTTGTGAAGAGAAACCTAACATGTCGCAATCTTTCTTACAAAAAGTTAATTTTCAGAAGTTACTCTCCAAGACCTTAGTTCCCGACGTTTGCCAGTATAATCGAAATACTCCTTTTAATATTTCCGCTGCGATTGTTAAATGTTTTCTGGCCTTCAACATATATTGGTAGCCGAAAGCGAGGTCTGCAGATTCATCAATTACCGGATGCTGCGTTCAGAACCGCGAAATTCACATCCGGGTTGTTAAGTGACATTGAAATTCGCTTCCAGCCATCGGTTACTCCTGATATAATTTATAGTATTAGTATTTTTTATTATTATTTTATCTGAAAGAGGATCGAGACACTGTAGGATTATCTAAAAAATCTTTATTTATTATCATTATTATGATTTTATATATGTTTGTTGATAGTTTGTTTTTGTTTGTTGCATGGTGACTGATAGTAGTGTGCTTGTTTATTTGTTTGTGTGTGTGCTTAGTTTTGCATGGATTTAGCTCGATTCTGATATCTCGTGATTTATTTTCGAAATTTTAAATCACTTAGCCTGTAGTACCGAGGCTGATGTTAGTCGGTTGTAAATTTTTTTTAGATTTTTTTAGAAGATTTGAAGGGGAAAGGTGGTGGGGCAGATTGATGATTTTGAAGAGAATTTGAACTTGTATGAGTTTTGGATAATTTAAAAACTAAGAGTTGAGGTTTTAAAATATTTAATAGATACGCACCAACATGTCCATATCTGGCGACTGTGCACTTGGGTTCTTAGTCTATACATTGTCATTGGTGGGTGTCATTCAATTTTTTCTCGTTCAAAACATCTCTTAAATTCACCTAATTACTTCTAAATTTCCAACTAGTACTGTAAGCACCCTTAATATGTGTGTGAGAGAGGGCTGTGGGATAAAGCTCGGTTATCTCAACATCAAACACAAAATATTTTACATTTTACTTCACCGGGAACTGGAATACTGCTCAAAATCTACATTTCTAAAGAGTTTATCCATACGTTTGGACATCCACTTCGATAATATTTAGAGTGCATTCGGTAAAAGTTCTTATCTTATCACCGCTTCACATGCTATGAAAGTTTTCCGCGTGCATCAGGCTTTGATCATATGAGTTCTTCACATCGCTGATTAAATATGCACAACATAACTGCTTGTTAGAAACGTTTTTGGCTATACGTGCTGCCGAAACCGTTTTGTGAACCGAGTGGAAGTTCGAGTTGCTTCTTTAATATTTTTAAAATTGAGAACAACAATAGCGAGGGGTAGGCAAAATAGCAAGATAATCAGACATTCAGTCTATTTTTTTTAAATTCGGTATTCTGAATCAAGTCAAAATTTATGTCGAAAGGATTTCAAATAACCTTCATGACTAGCGACCGTATTAGTACATGTATTGAAAACCTGAAACTCATGTACTCACCCGATCACTGAACTGACCGCCCGTGCCTGCTGGAATACGGATATTTCAGGTAAAGCTATTTCGAAGTCGGAAGAGTAACTATATAACATCAGCTTTACATGCCCCACTAAGAAACTCTTTGGTTGTTAGGCCGTCGGCAACGCATGGCTAATCGGGTACCGAACAGTGTTCTAGAATGAACGGGCCTCTCGGTGGTAGTCTAAATATTACTAACAAATATTTCCAAATTGTTACTATAGCTAAGATAGCAACTGTTATTTCCAATCAGCTGGACCACTTAAGATATTGTTTAGTTGAACTGATAGTAAAGTATTGTCAACTAATTGGTTCTAGAACTTTGTAAGTTTATAAAAAATTTAGTATAATTTATTCTTACATAACACTACAATGAGTTCAGTTATAAAGGGCAAGAGTCAAATTTCAAGGCTTTCATTTTTATGAAAAGTCATAATTTCTATCGTGTTCTATTGTACCATTGAACTCAATACGACAATAGCGCGTATATAAAAACAGATGACTGGATGAAAAGTAATTCCATGTAATCCGTAAATGCTATAGTTCATAATATCCCTTGTTCCTGCGCATACACAGAGCTCTTACGCAATATCCTAACGTCAGAATATTTCCATATAGTGATATACTGTTCAACTGCAATAAATTGTTATTCGTATAATTGTCAGATGTGTGACTGAATTTTCACCACTCAGTCACGCAGTTTCATCGTATTTCGTTCTTCTCTAGCAACTAATAGGAAAGCCGTACGTTTGTACTGTTTTGCTACTTTTTTATACAATTTCATAAAAAAATGCCAAAATTGACACTAAATAAAGATATCGTGAATCCATTTTGCTCAAATAAATTGAGGCTTTACAAGACGATAAAATTTAAATATTTTTGTGACAATTTATTAGCTCACCTGTCGGAAACGCGATTCACTAGCAGTTCTCAGTTCGTTGTATCTGGTATTCGAATTCTTGGTGAAAAGATTAGTTTGCTGCAGTACTACTGCTTCCCAAAAATTGCATTAATTTCCGGCTTGACAATCGATCGTTGAAATGTATCGTTTTAAGCGTGGTTCGAAAGTCGTTTCTCTCCACAATATTATTATTAAAATGCTTTGTTGGTGAGGTTAAACACACGCTGCTTAATGGTATCGGCAGGACAGGCGCCCCAAGTATCTCTGGCGGAAATCAGACTAAACAGTCTAGAAGTATCCCTGACTTCAGTTTCGAGTTCGTTCCACTTGAACGTGCACACTTATGGCGTGGCAAAATTTCCGGAAAACGTTTCCAAAAGGGGATATATTGTTATACATTTTATGACAAGTGTAACATTCTATATGTTGTGTGTTTAAGTTCAGTGCCATGACATGGCTTTTGAATACAACAACAAAATCGGAGACGAAATTCAAGGGCACGATTTCCCCCAATACAGAGACAGTTCACAGCGCTGCCGGCGCTTGTCATCTCTAGTAGTCTAGATACATCGCTATCCATTTGTGGCAATATATGACAAGGCCAATACGAAGTCGAAGTGAAAAGTGCTAAAATGGACGCTTGTCAATATTATTCTGCAATTTAACAACAACAACAACAACAACTTTATTACCAATAGTTTCAATTATTTTACATAAAAAAGAGCAAGATTATGTATAATGGTAATTGTTACTCAGAACAACTAAGGAGTTAATCGAGCTGAGTAACATCATCTAGAGTATTTTATAAAAAAGAACGATTGGCAATACAGTTGAGTGACAAAAAGTAGATAGCAATGAAAACTAAACTATTATAAAGTAAATAATAATAATTTGCGACTGTTGTTCCTATAGTTTTGAAGCCAAACATGACATTTTAAAGCCTCTCGATTATATAACCATTATTTATAGCCAGAATTTGGCTATGAAAAGATTCAAGTGAACAGTGGAAGGTTACAGGCGTCGAATGACTTTCCTCGTGTCAGTCCCCTATTTTCCGTTTTCAGTCGGCAGTTTCAACAGTTTTAACATCACAAAATCACTTCCCCAAACCAAGGGCCTATGGTCCAATCATTGATCGTGTTCCAGACATGTTAGGAAATAGAAAAAATATTTGTCTATATATCGTGTTTACAATGTTTCAAACAATTTTAATAACAAACAAAGTATAAAGGTAAAGTAAGCAAACAAGATTACGTGAGATCTAATCAAAAGGAGACAAAAATAGAGTAGTGCCATTCAACGAGGGTTGGGCCAGTTCAGTCGATTGATGACTCGGATAATTGATATCCGCAATCATCTGCTTCAATGTTTTGTTATAATATCGTCATTAGAACATTCTCTTTTGTTTGCTTACTTGTTTAATTTCGTTTTTTCTTTATCCATAAAAGGAAACGACTGAGTGTGCCAGATTTTACAATAGACATTTCCTGCTTTCCGATAGACATCGTGAACATGAAGAATACAACTTGAAAAGATTTTGCACAGAGCTCAGTGGTTATACCGCCAACTAACTGCTTTACAACTGTTAAAGTGTTATAAGAAATACACTCTTTTTTTTAAAAAGAACGTCTTATTTTTGGGCCGAGGCTGAATGTTCTTAAATATTTTGGGGATTTTAGCCTCAAATGTTCTTAA